>OX336885.1:17438266-17725766 GCA_946959425.1 Argyrosomus regius
GAGCTGTCTAGGATTCTTTCAGCTGTATGTCCTTGTATGCAGAATAACTAAATCCAAATCTGGTTGAAACGGACAATGAAATAAGACTACATAAGTCAGTTTTTACTTGTGTGATTGTGTGTAACACGCATGCAAATGTGCACAATAATAAGAAATGGGTGCAGATTTATTAGTCTAGATCATGTCCCTCTAAAACACTTAAAATATGGCTTGGCTAAAAATTATGGTGAGAGAAGGAGGGACACATTATTATGGATCAGCTGCATACAAATACTGGTTTTGCTCATCAACAAATCCATTGTTGTAATATACAATCAAACAATAAAAAACTCTAGACTAGCACTCTCATGTTGCCACTTCTTCCCACCTGTGCATCCTGAGGGGAGCTATCCTCAGGCTCCAGGCCCTCCCCTGTTCCTTCCTTGGTGCCCTGTGGTTGAGGGGAGGTCTTGCCTCGACTGCAGGGCTCGATGAGTGGCCCACTCTCTCCCTCCTGCTGGATGTCTGTTGTCAGGCTCACTGACATCTTCTTAGGGGAGGGGGAGAGGGTGGGAGTTGGGGAGGGGGTTGGGTGGAGAACCCAGGAGTGGCTGAGAGAGAAAAAAGGCAAGCAAAAAAAAAAAAAAAAGAGAGAGAGAGAGACAGCAATTCAATGAATGACTGAAGGAAAAGAAGAAAGAAAGAGAGAAAGACATATGCAATATATGTGTGAGAGTGTACTATTATACTATCTACCTGTAGGTGGTACCAGATCTGTGCTGGACTCTGTACAGTGAGTCTGGATGGGAACCACACACAGGAAGATGAGGGGAACCCACTAAGGCAGTGTACTGGGCTGGGCTGCAGCAGGGGGCGAAGCGCAGTCCATAGCAAGCCTTAGCCTTTGGGGTGGGGCTGTGAGGAAACAACACAAAGATGAAAAAAAAGTGACACATTTACTGAAGTAAATGACTAATATCTGCTGGTTTATTCTGTTACATCTTCAGCACAAGCTGCCTCATGTTGGGGCAGAAAGAAAACAAAAAACAAAAAACAGGTTAATCCAAACAGATACAATAACTACATCTAAACATCACTTAGCAACAATTAATAACTTTATTTCTAACCCATAACTAGGGCTGCACGATACATCGTTTCTACATTGTTATGTAGAAGCAATAGTCTCAATGCAGGATGCACATTGTTGAGTAAGGAAAATTAACTCAAACAAGTCTTGCTACTAAAACTAAAAATCTACAGAGGCTGCATGTCCTCTTCCACAGCCATGAATTACAGTAGCCCAGAACAGCTCTAGATAGGGCCTTTTATGTATATCACATGTTTCATGGCCACTGGAGTTTCTCCTTCACGTTAGGAAGGAGAGGGTGAGGTGAGGGGGTTGCAACAAACACACAAAACTTGCAGTAATCACATTAATCTGTACTTAACATCTCATCAGCATAATAAATCTGTCTGTTGCTTGAGTTTGAGAGGTTCATCATCCTTTACCAGCTTTGCCAGGAGGCCTATACATTTGAACATTGTTAGAAATGGTAGATTACATGTAAATAATTCAACTGTGACAATCCAGTTTTTTCAGAGATGTGTGTTGTTTTTCCTAAATACCTCTCCACCTGTTCTCTCTGTACTCGTCAATGCTGGTATCAGAAGTGCGTACAAGAAACCAAAACAGTCCAAGGTGATTTCTTGGCTGAACCAAGTGTGGTAGAAGTAGGAGGGGTGTTTGTTTTGTTAGAACAGGACAGACTTTTACTAAAGTACCCAAATGATGAAAATTAATGATGAATAACAACCTGCATGTATCTGGTGAACTTTCCTGTATTTTTTCTTATTAAAATATATATATTGCTGATTTAAAAAAATATATCACTATGTAATTTTTTTCCGACGTCGTGCAGCCCTACCAGAAAACCATCTAGTTTGATACATTAAAAGGAGGTTGGTGGCAGTAATTCAGTAAAGACCTATTCATGGGGGGAAAAATAAAACAAACCCAACAAGTTTCACTTTTTTCTTTTATGAAGAATTTTACCATAAGGCAAAACCTTTTCATTTAATTCATGAGAATCAATTTCAAAATAAACGTTCAAAGATCAATTTTGTACTTTTTTTTAAAAAAGAGAAAGAGTATTTAGAGTTTTAATTTTCCCAGTATGGTTACAAACTCAGACACATCTTTAGTATAACAACATGGCTAGAATATCAACATGCACATCAAAAGAAAGACAGTAATATTTACAGCAATCAGGTGAACTGAAGAGGTAGCAGCTAGCCAGCCAGACAAGGGGGAGGGGCACACTACCTCAGCGGTCACTGGGCCCTCTCTCTTTTCTCTCCCTCCGGCTCAGTGCAGCAGCATGGTCTTTCCTCCAGTCAGGAGCCCTGAACACCAAGAGCAGAAGAGGAAGACACGGATGACGTCATGTTTCACACACTGAGTGACTCATCTCTGCTGCTGCTGCCGCTGCTGCCGATTGTAGCAGGGAGGGGGACAAAGCAGCAGAGAGCTCAGAGCACACTGGCACACAGGGCTTATAAATGAGAACCTCCAGTCTAGTTTAATCTTCCTAAACCTTCTTAATTGTTCATTATTTGACTTTGTCACTGCTTAAAATGCTAGTTTCTACAGTGTGGGCAGTGCACTGCTCTTTATGAATGGGAAATGTGTTTTTTTGGAGAAAGAAGTTAAAATTGAGTTCAAGGTCCGGTCCAGTGCTAACTAGACTTGCATTTCTACAACCAGTAGTGTGCTGTGATGCACAAAGAATCACTGAAATAAGAAAATCAAGCGTAACTGACTGACTGAATAAAATGCAGGATAAGAACAGGGCGGTAGTTATCTGTCTGAACAGCTTTGATTTAACATACAACATTAAACACACGTTGGTGATAACTGGTGATTGCTGATGGCCAAATGCCGATAGCCGATATAACCAAACCATAGTATGTGCTGTGCCACTGGAAGACTGTGACTGAAATTATAAAAATCACACAACAAAATTGTTATTACAACAATATTTGCAATAAATATATCCTTATCATGGTAAGTATTCTCTCTTGCCGTCACTTACATCATTAAACACATTTCCCCAGCATGTAAAAACATGACAGGCTCTCAAACAGCTTTCGAGTGAATTTTGGCTCTGAAGCAGTAACTCTGACGTCTTAGTAATTACACCCATGCACGTACACGGATAAACAGCACAAATGAATAACAATTCTTCTGTCCTATAAGCCAATATCCTACAGTATCACACAACAGTATAAGTTATGTGTGCTTGTTGAAAGAAAAATGCATTCAATCCTATATGCATACATTCATGCAATAGTGAGATGAAGCACCAGGTATCTGTAGCGTGATTGCCAGATCGTATGCAGGCAGCATGGATGAGTGCAATTCATGCATGTCCTTGCTTATACCTGTGCTGTGCTGTGCTGTGCTGTGCTGTGCTGTGCTGTGCTGTGCTGTGCTGTGCTGTGCTGCAGGACAGATGAGATGACGGAAAAAACGAGGCAGGGATTCCCAGTGTGGGGAAAACCCAGGCCATACAACAGCAAAGGCGTCATCAGCAGCAGCATCAGCAGCATTTCACCACATCACTGACCAAGACACCCACATCCCCCAATCCCACTCTTCTTATGCAAGCCTGCCATAGAGCAGCACAGAATACAGCCACACTATCTACTGTTGGCAGATCCAACTGCCTGACACAGTCTCTTCAAAGAAATCTCCTTTTGCTCGCTTACACACACACACACACACACACACACACACACACACACACACACACACACACACACACACTCTCAGTGTATTCATGCACAAAAAGAATGAATGGTTTTGGATTAGAGAGCAAAGATAATCATTCATCTCGAGTGTCAGTCTCATGGCTGAGCGAACTATCCTAGCGTAATAGCAGGGAGGGGCTGCAGGACAAATTGTGAATCAGAGCCAGGGTGCTTATGAATAAACCAGCTTTACCTATTCACTCCTTCTTCAGCCATTCCTCTCTGTTCCCTCAGCTCTCTGCTCAACACTCCCCCCTGCTTCCCTCAACACACACACACACACACACACACACACACACACACACACACACACACACACACACACACACACACAGGCCCACATGGTTGCCAAGGAGATGGTAACGTCATTCTCAACTGCTGCCATTTGTGTTGAGCGAGTACCAGTGAGAAGGGCAGGAAGAATGATATTAAAAATAAATACGAGGATTGCAGTATGCACAGACTATGAGGGACGGACAGACAGAAGCAGAGAGAGAACAAGGGCAGGATGAAAAGAAAAAGACACCAGGGTGTTACCGCTGGTGTGCTGATTTCTTCCCAGTTCAGGCAATCTGAAGACTATGTTACAGAAATGTGGGTTCACAGTCATTCAGGTCAAGAGGTATCAAGCAGCTGAAAGTCAAATTAATGCTGCTGAACTGATTAAGCCCCTGAGATGATTAGTGAAAACTACACAATGAATCCAATAATTAGACATCCCTGTCCTTTAAGGCAAGATGGTATTGGTATTCTTGCAATGCTCAACCCCAGTTTCAGTGCAATATCACCAAATATGGACAGCTGTACATGTGCATTTGTTATGATTACATTATTTATGATCAAAAACTTTGTTAACAGCCAAACATCAAGCTCAGTTTAGTGACTGTCTTTCAGTCTTTTTATTTCATGAAGCTTGTGCTAACGACTAAAGGTCAGTCCCAGATTTACTCTTGTCCAGCCAGCACAACGTTTCATGGTTCAGGAACAGAGTGGGAAAGACGCACACCATTCACCTGATTACACGTCAGTGTAGCATCATGGTAGAGGTATGGTGGAAAAGTTACAAAAGGGGCTTTAACACATTACATAAAATATGATTATCTAAAAAAACACATGGGGGAGGACACCCTGAACACAAGACAGTTCACACTGAGCAATACTGATAAGTCTCAAAGTACATACATTATCTATCACCTGATAAATGGTTACTGGCGTTGGGGGAAAGAATTCTAGTTCTTAGATGCATCGCAATTCTCTCTGGAAAAACATTGACCGCTATATATCGACTATATCAGGCTCTAGTCATAACATAGGCTGCACACTGCAGACCCAACATCTACAATACCGCCACCAGCAGCACTAATCTCTGCCTGTTGTGTCCCAGTTCAGTCAGTGTGTTAGTCGGGACTGATGTTGTCATCTCTCTGCCAACTGTTTGCATCATCATATGTGGCTGCAGACATGCAGCAGGGCAGCTGATTCACACAGGACTCAAGCTAGTTACATCATAGCAAAAGAGGTTATCCATATCATGCTGCCCCTCATAAAACCACATTATTAAGCCAGCGTAGTGCAGGGCGATGTGGAGTGGTGCCATTATCCAGTAATTAAAAGGAAATACTGATTGCCATTTAATATCTTGAAGAACTGAACAGTTAAAAATTGATGACGGATTTCTTCTTGTTCCTGACCATTTTTACATAAAGCTGTAAACTCCACCACTATTTTTTAAACTGGTATTGCTATTGGTATTAATTCAGTTCTGTATGCTACTAGTTGCTCACTTCAGAAGTTTTTGTGGTGGCAACTCACTGAATCATTCTCAAAATTCTGCACAGATTTCCTTTGTCTGCATGCCATCCTGAATAATCACAGAGCTGGATCAAAAATCCCACGATATTACCAACAGCCACTTTTACATTTATTTCATACACTTCCTTTCAACGATAAGCAACATCACAGCTGAGGGTATCACTTTCAATTGGTCTTTAAAAACAGTACAAATAAAACCGGAAATGATCCATTTTTGCTTAGTTTCAGTTAAAAAAAAGATTAACCAACTGTTTACTGACATTCATCAATGCCAAATTAACTTTTCTTAAATTTGTATGAACACAGTGACAACTTTGCACATTAAAAAAAAAAAAATCTTTCTACAAAATGACCAGGGTTGTTTCACAAAACCCCATGACACTTACACAGGTAAATCGACAGACATACACAAACCACAAAGAAACCCACCATCATCTGTCATGATGCAGTACAGGGCACCCTGACCCATTTCACACACATTACCGGCCTTCCAGCCTCTTACACAGGCCCTCCTGATGACAGGCAACCAGCTGAGACACAGGTCATACACTGCCCTGCCCACTGTGTCAGGTTACCACACCAAAAAAAATTCCTCAGTGAAACTGTGTGTGAGTGTGTGTGTGAGTGAATCAGTGAATCAGTGAGTGAAAGAGACAGAGAGCGATCCGTCTGGTCAACACTGAGTGCATGTGTTCATGTTTATGTTAAGGCACACAGAATATATATATCACCGCTTCAGACAGTAGGCTAGCAGGACAGGAATATTTCATGCAAGTAGGAGCTCACTGTCAAATTTAGCCTCTGTAGGTCAAGCTGGGTCAGGGTTTCAGCATTAGTTAGCAGCAGGGCGAGCCAAAGAATTGAGAGGAATTCTATTGCATGCAAGCTGGTTAGACTGGCAGGCTTGTCTATATTAAGTCTATAAGCTGATTAACATTAACAGTTAACTGACAGACATCATGCACAGGGAGCCAAAAGCCACGGTATGATAACAACTGCTGTCCAAGAGCACCAATATATGAATATGTGACAAGTTTTTTAAAAAACAGGTTACATTTGGCGGAACCTTTAAGCTGGAACAAAGTTAATGAATTAGTGGGTCCAAATAAATATAAACAGCAATTCCTTGAATAAATATGCCAAACATATATGTAGGTTGCAGATTCTTCCGTTAATTTACAACATTTTATACATATATAATCAATTAACTGATTAATCATCAATGAAATTAAATCATATTTGATGATTAAATTGATGAACACACAACGTAACGTAAAGATTGGGGGGAAAACAGGACCGAATTATTCTAGGACATTGTCATGACAGCATGTAGCACATACATAAATAAAAGAAACCTACAGTGGAGACAGGACAGATGAAGCTACAGTGATGATCTCTTCTGTACTACTCTTATTTCTCATTAATGACAACCACAGCGCACGTGAACAAAGAATGAGCACTGTCTACTCTGAGAATTTTGTGTGGGTCATGATTGAGAGCTGCTTGTATCATCAGTTATTCATTTCATTCATTACATTATTTCAAATTTCATAATGGAGACTGTGTAGCAGACATGCTTCTCCATTTTCTCTGCAGAGGCTGAATGAAAGATGGTGAATGGGAGCGCGGAACGCTGCAAACAGGAGTGAGCAGGCACGTACAAACCCACAGACAAGCAGTGGGAGAGACATACACAGGCAGTTCGACCCAATTCATCTCCTCTGTATTCAGTCATGCACCTCGCCCGTTTGACGTCAGAGAGAACCCATTTCACAAAAGGCAGCAAGGTTATGTCTTCACAGAGCGGAGGCTGATGTGTGTGTAGTGATGGCAGAGTGCGTGCAGGCTCAGTGTCTGTACATATTTATATATCAGCAGCGCTTGCAGTGTGTGCGTACCAGTGTTTGTCTATGTCAGAGAGGATTCCCCTTTGCGTCGGTTGCACAATCTCACACAGGGAGGGGATGAGGGGGCTGGCAGAGAGCTAGGGAGTATAGAGGAACGGTCCAGGCACATTTGCACTAAAACAGAGTGCGCTTCACACGGTAAAAATATGGATACATGCATCACTGGACAACATTGTACATATTTTCTGTAATGAGCTACATAAAACTGACTGAGGTGACCGTACAGCTCAGAAAAACAGAGCTGCGAATCGTAGATGATGATAGCAACAAAAATATGGAGAAACGACACAAAACGCGATGAGCAGGACATGAATGGTCAAATGTAGCGGAAGACAGGGTTTCTCTTTTCCATCTACGTCTCTCTATGTCCTTCTCCCTGCCACCCCCTCTCTCTTTTCTCTCTATGAGGATACCCCTTCTTGCCTTCCGCCCCCTCCACATCAACCCCTCCCATCAATATCTCTCACTCCGTCCACCCACAACTAAGTCCAAGTTCTCTTAGTCTCTCTCTCTTCCTCTCTCTCTCTTTTTCTTCCTCTTTTAATGTGTCTTCTTAAATTGTCAGGCCTGCTGCTGACGCCATCCTCCTCCACTCAGCCAGCCCACTCAGTCCTGTGGGACGAGCTATGACTCATTCTCTCCCTCCTTCCCTCCCCTCCCTCCCTAGTTACCTACCTACCTTTCTGCAGCTCTCTCCAAGTCTCCCTCTCTCTCTCTCTCTCTCTCTCTCTCTCTCTCTCTCTCTCTCTCTGTTGCTCTTACTAGTTATAACCTATGTTTAGCTTGCTACTGCGTGTGGGGGAACATGCAGAAGGTGTATGAAGAGGGAAAAAAATTAACCTAAAACACAAGAAAGTGAGAAGGTGATAGAGGGAAAGAGATGATGGCCAAGTGAACTACAGTCTCCGTCGTACATAATAAACGAATGGCAGCGGAGAGAGAGGGGATCCTGATCTCACATGCATTATTGATGAAGGCAAGAGTGCTGGAATGTGGGTGAGAGAGAGAAATATGGCCCACGAGGGCCAAAATTAAAAGAAGCAACTACGAATTATTAAATAATAACAGTAATTAATGCAGATAATACTGAACCAAATGTGAAATAATTAAAATAATTAGAAAAAAAATTATCTTCTCTCACCATTAAACCTTTATTTCCATGGTGGATCATGGTGATGTAATGTTTTTTCCATTAACATGTTGAAATTGCATCTATGCATTTAATATGATGCACTTCCTGTTACAACAGGATGCCAGAGCAGGATAACTAAAGCCACAGGATATCAAGGACAAAGACTAAGAAATATTTCAACAAACACATATGAGGTTTACTGGTTTGAGTTTTGGTGCACACCTAGGTAAACATGCACAAAGACAAAGAGTGAGATTAAATTCACGTCTTGGGACACCGTCTAAGACCACTGTGATAAATGTTTATCTCAATCATCGTCTCTTATGCACAAAATCAGTATAATAAACTAGAAAACAATCTTCTCCTGTCAGACCAGTCTATAGAAACTACTTTCCTTCCGCAGTGCAACTGGAGTAGAAAAGGTTTAAAACGGTCTTACAAAAATAAGCTGGCCAACAGTCACTCTGTGTATTTCCAATGTTTTTACATGCCAACAGCATTATGAATAATGAAACAAATAAAATAGTTTACACAACGTAGTGTGACATATGTGCCTTTTACAAACTGCACATCTTTTTACTTCCTGTCAACTCGATTTCAAACAGCTTCAAACTATTGCACAAATTGTTATTAGTGTTTCACTAGCAATTTTATAAAGCCTACCGGAAGAAAACTTGTTCTTTGTTTATGTTATGTAATATGTGTTTCCCATAAGCCTCGGTTTCACAAATTAAGGTACAAACTAAGGTTTGCTAGCTGGTGCTGGCTTCCACAAACAGCTATCGCTCATTGTCCAACAACACGTTTTCTCCTGAAAGTTACCATATTCTCGTATGATTAAGGAGGTGCTAAGCAGACAGTGTTAGCTAGCATAGTTAGTTGAAGAGTTGTCTAAGTTATAGCTGGACACATATTTTGAACATTTTAATCTAGCAATGAGGTCAGCGCTTCACTGCTTGCTTTAACAAGATAGCGTACGTCAGGCACTTTCATCTTTTGCACCTCTTCCAAGCTCTGAGTGTAAAAAAAAAAAAAGAGCCATAGCGACCTGTTAGAGAGCTGTGAAAACTGGGATAACACTGGAGCTACATTGTAAACGGATGACAGTTCTTAAAACGGATATACATCACACAATGTTGTGCAAGTAGACAATAGGGACTTAACGTTCCATGAAAAGGGTTTAGGCTGCATCACACCATGTGACAAACCACATGGAGGCAGAAACAAACCTAACGTATGAAAAACCACTTCAAGAGAAAATGGTTCAGAGAAAAAATGAGTCACGATCAAGAAGACCCAGTTGGTGATGTTGAAGACAGGGAAATAAATTTGTCTGGTGCCAGAGCTTTAAACATTGGGTTAGTACCAAATTAAAAGGTTGTGGGAAAAAAATTTTCTGATTGAAAATATTATAATAATCAAGAAATAATTTGCTGTTGCTGTACTACTGCACTGACAGGGTTTCCACTCTTTTCTAAAGATCATTTTCCAGGACATTTTCAGTGATGATCGAGCCAGTATGACAGACCGGGATGAGGCCATACACTTATATGTTTCTTTCTGTACAGGCATAACCTTTAAATGTTTTAATGTCACTACTTTTACTATAATCTCCTCTTACAGTCTTTAAAAAAGATTTCCCTTGTTTTAATGTTCTGTTATAATATTGTTTTTATATTTTTATGTTTTATAGTAAGTATTCCATCATTGTATTGTTTACGATGATATAGTATAGTATTTTGTTTCATTTGGAAAGCCCTTTGTGCTCTATGCATTATCATCATTATTAATTTATAACCTGAATCCCTTTTTTCTATGAATAATATTAACCATTGCTGCCTGAACATCAATAACAAACAGTAGCCTGACAAATCTACACTGAACTACAAACAAACTAAATGTACGATTTAAAGTTAGTCTAGTTTGTTGGGATTATTAACTGCCACTTTAGTTTATCGTGCCATACTTTAGCCCCTTTACTAGTAATATTAAGTGTCTTTAATGAGGCTAATCACACTCACTGTGTGCTAGCGTTGAATGGAAAATGCAGGATGATTAACTTTTTCCCTGCATTTTGAAATTCATAGACTTATTTGTAACATCACCGTAAAATCTATAATATGAGGTTATCGAGGCCATAAAAAAACAACACCTTTGGCAATGTTTAATCTAAGTGTCTAAATAACCTGGGAATCCCTGCTCCTTAATGCAGTTCTATTTTGGTCCCATCAGTGGCGAATATAATGTCCGATACTGGGAGCACGATGGGCCTAGAAGGCATCTTCTCATCAGTGTCTATCAAGAGGGAGCCCTTAGGAACCATGTTAATAACACCACCAGAGCACAATCTACAGTTTCACCTTGCAGAATGGATACTGGCACAGTAGCTTTAATAGCACATGACCCTGAATATCCTACACATTTCATATTGAATTTAAACAATGGATCATAATAATACAGCTTTACATGAGCAAAGAAAAGAGCCCAATCCAATTAAATCACCACAGAAATAAAGAATTTTCTTTACTAAGGTGAAAAATTCAGCGGTAGCATGCAGCATGCATATGAATTTCTTTGTGGCTAGGAATAAAAACAAATCGTGTAATTAATTATGCTCAGATTACAAAAGACTACATTCATGTGAAACTTGGAGCTATGATGAGAAAAAGTTCAAATAAAATAGTTCTCTGTAACCAAGACATTTCATGTTTCTGGAGTTTCTGGAAAAATTCAGGCTTCAGAGCTGCGGTGATTCCCAAACTTTGCGCTGAATAATCTGACTGACAACAAACAGACAGAACATCAGTCAAATGTCTGTGCTGGTAACAGGCACACTTTTACTTTGAACTTCTTTAAAACCATCTGGCCAGTTTGAAACATGATTCATAAAAACATTTCTTAGCTGTCCAATAAATAGAAAGTGGAATTATAGGGTTATCTTGTCTTCTCTAGTACAGTGAAGATATCTGTGGAAGATTCTGCCCGCTCAACTTGAGTTGCTGATGTAACATGAATAACTGTGTCAAAATGAAATTGGGTGGCAGCTCCTGCACTCATTATAAACCTTATGTAATTCATCAGCTTCTTTTACTGTGAGAAAGGGGGTGGGGGCGCCAGTGGAGGAGTGTAAGAGAGATAGGAGGGGGAAAAAAAAGAGAGAAGAGAGAAAGATGGAGGAGCAAGGGGTGGCTAGTGAGACAGGAAGAGAGGAAAAACTTCTCAATGATGAAACAATCTGTGCTGTTAAGCGATTGGACCAGATTTCCACCAATGGGAGGACCAGCTCCATGGCAACAAGCTCTGTCACCAAGAGAAAAGCAGCCATATCCCTCAACACCCCCATATTTTTCTCTCCCTTTCTCTTTCACGACCCCCCTCCTTTCCCCAATTACAAGGCTCGGTGTATTTATCACTGGGTAAACACAAATAAAACAGTAAACAGACAGACACACACACACACACACACACACACAGCAGCCTCGTGGGTTACTTATAGCCCGAACAACACAGCTCAATCGCACAGACACAACAAACATACACACATGCAACCAAACAGGGCTTGCAGATGTGTACAGACACACACACAGACACACACTCAGACACACACACAGACTTAATGGGGCTTACATAGTGATCAGAATGTGAGTCATTTGCACACACAGTTATTTAAATGTGTAGTTTGGTGATGACTCCCCTCGCACACTGTCTGACTGCAGACACTTCTGTTCCACTTCGCTCACAGGCACGAGAACAGACCTCCAGAATAAGGAAGTAGGCCTCAGCAGACAGATTGAAACTACATCTCCCTCACTGACATAAATATGCGCAAGGTGAAGCCAGCATCCATCAAAGGGCATCATTCCTAAATACGGACCCAGCTTTACTCGACTTAGCTAGCTTTACAGGCTAAACCTAGCTGATATGGGGCGGTAAACCATAGGACACCAGTCTTAACATTTGAGGTTAACCCTAAAACGTTACTGAAAGCATTTATAATACACATATAAAATAATAATGTGCTACTGCTTAACCACTGAAGATGCTATGCCAGCATTGCATTTTGGGAAGTGAAGTCTCTCAGAAGCAGTAATACATGCTCAAGTATGCTCCAACCTTATTTTGTTGGCCACAGCATGACAGACACATTGAGCAGACACACTGCACAGGCAGGTCTGTGTTTAGTAAGACAAACATTAGTTTAACTTTAACATGTGACTAAATATTTTAGTAAATATGAATTGTGTTTCTATAAATGTATTTTGATGCACATTTTAAAGTATGGCACTAGAAAATATTGATGCAAACAACAAAATTCAAAGCAACTTTCTCAGTTTTGAAGTGTTTTTCTGACTGGATAATTAGTCCCACCTACTGCTTATCATGAACCAACTAATAATCGTATAACATCGCACAATGTTGCTAACATAATGACAGAAATAATATAGTAAATTGTAGTAGCAGTAAATTAATTAATTCTCCACTGATATTTAAAAGCTGTAAAAACATTCAATTAAAGTTTATCTCATCATTACACCACCTGTTATAGAGCTCCAACATACTTTTCCATATGACTAACCTCCATGATTGAAGGAAAGCCCTGGCCTGACTGATGGAGCTGGCTATGGATGCTCTGCTCTGAGGGCTTTCCTGGAATGCCTCACCCAGCCAGGTAGGCAGGGACTCCAGCCCTGAGGGAGGGACCACCAATGACTGCTGGAGCATAAATCAAGCTCGAGCCACAACACAACTTTATTGGCACTATCCCTCCTCTGCACTCTGGATGTCTCAATCTGGCTCTCTCACTCAGTTTCTAACTATCTCTGTGTTTAGCTGGTGGTCTTTAGCCAACAGGCTCTGCCTCGAGCTTAAGATGCATATTTTATCTCCCTGTTAGGCAGCTTACTCTAGGCCACACATTTGTAAAGTCAATGACTTGGCTCCAGATATGGTACAACACAACTCTTACTGTTTGCCACCAACTATTACGGTGTCTCTCTGGCTGTGTCTCTCTGACCCAATATCTATTATATTCAGTCCTATCCTGTTTCAGAGCACAGTGGAGCAGCAGCAGTTTCTGCTCCCCCTCAAAGCATTTCGTAATCACTCCACTCCCAGTCGTCTGTTTGCTCTCCACCAAGACACATTCTGCTCCTTTTATTCTACATTGCAAATATAGTACGTCTTCACTGCACAATACATGACACAGAAACATTTTAAAAAAGGCATAATGAATGATTATAAAGTCGATGAAAACAGTTTGTATGATTCAATGAATAAAGTGAAAGAAGCAAAAAGACACTGGACGAAGATGAGAGAAGCAACTGGAATTCCCGGCAAGTTTGAACACAGTATGTCTGATCTGTTACACACTGACAGACTGACACATAAGATTCAATACACACAGTGACTTTACATCACACTCATCCAAAAACAACAACAAATAAAGCTAAATAAAATTGTACTTTGCAGCTTATCTGAATGCAGATGCTTACGGGATGGATCAGCATCTTGGAGTGATATTGAATCTTCCAAGTAAGGTTGTCATGTCTTTGAAATTGGGGAGGGTTTTATTATATTTTATTTGAATATATTACCATTATTTTAGTAGGTTATTTCTAATGTCACCATTTCATGTCACCTTATTTTAGTGTTTATTTTAGCTACTTCCATACCACGCTGCACAAGCTTTACATGCATGACAACATCATTTTCAATTTCAACATAACATGTTGTGCCAAAGCTATCTATCCAGTAACTTTCTCACATCTTTTCTAAATATGGCGATAAACTATAAGATCAGCAAGTGTATTCCTTACATGTTAATTACTAAAAACAAGTTGTTATTGATTTAACCGCTTAAGGAAGTACTTAAGCAAAACTGGGGATTTCCTTAAAGAGTTGGACAATTAAGCTTTTTCCTCTACAGGAACTTAACTGTTTGAACTTTTAAGTTATAGTACTGCCCTTCATTACATGTGCTTTGGCATCTGCAAAAAACAAATAAAGAATAAGAGGAAAGCCCATCATAATTCTATACTCAAAATTCTGAAACTTAAAACTTAGAAGCATGCTGTTGTAGCAGAAATATAAATTTCATAGCTCCGTTAGCGAAATGATAGGCCTACAAGTACAATGTTGTGAATTGTCCACTCTTCAGTACTGTAGACAGTAGATCAATGCGGACTCAATCAATTGCCATGATTGACACACACACACACTGTGGCATAGTCAAGTGTGATGGATGACCTACTGGCGGAAACTAAAACGAAAAAAGAAATTACATGACAACAGCACTTCAGGATGATGGCAGTATCTACATCTTTAATCGGGCCGGATCAGTGGACTGCAGACGCAATTTACGAACATCCAAGGGTTTCCCTGCATCCAGTATTGACCTTTTCCCCACTTAAAAAGGAACAGTGTGGAAGATTTAGTGGCGTCTAGCAGTAAGATTGCAGACTGTAACCAAGTTAAGGCCGCTGCCCTGAAACTATGGTGGCTGTAAAACTACCAAAAGCCTAGAGCCAGTGTTTAGTTTGTCTGTTCTGGGCTACTCTAGAAATGGTCAGTATGTCTCTGTGGAGGAGGGCCCATGGTGTCTGTAGATATAAAAGGGTCATTTCAAGATAACAAAAACAACAATTCTCAAGTGACTGTACACTAATGAAAACATAGTTATGCACATTATATTAAATTTCTGAAGTGCAGTTTCTCTGTTGATGTCAAAGGAAATACTATCAAAACTAGCAATCACTCAGATCAGTCAGAGATTTACCCAGACAAAGCTCAACTGCCTTTTTGTGCAATAGTAATGCCAAGCTTGTGTCCATTTAAAATGAGTGTAGCTCCCATTACAGTGAAAGATTACACTGTGGATCCTTGAGTGGAATTTATGCAGAGAAATTACTTGTTTTAGCAGCATTCGGTTTTAGATTTCTTGATACAATATTAAATAATCAATTTATTATTATTTAATACTTATTTTACAATTATTATTTACAGATGTTTACCAAATGAGAAGGATACAACACTCATCCTAGATTGTGTTTGAAAAATTTGCTAAAGCAATTAGAGCACAAAAGCCTCTGTCATATGTACAAATTATGTCAAATAAAAAGTAGCCGCCCTCCTAATCCAGATAAATATAAATGCTCTTGGCATTGTAGTGCAAGACCTCTTGTTATAAAATACAAGGTTGTAGAGCAAAAACTTGCATCTGGCTTAACTTGTGTTGCAAAGTAATGCAACGCCATTGTTGTAAATATTTTTCAGATAGATCATAGCATTATAAACTGCTGTGCAGTGTTCTGTTATTTCATTATACTTCAAAATGATGGCTGTTTTACTCAAGCTGGACTTCCTGGATCACATGTCATCTTTCCACAAGTGCCTGTAGCATCACACCCACACCACTGCAGCCCCTTGCGCTATTTTCTTTCTTCTTTTTTTTAAATACAATGCTATTTTTGGTCTAAAGATCCCCTGAGAGACTAAGTGAAACATCTATCTACAAGATGAAAAAGATGCTCCAATCTATAACCCGAGTAGGCTACATTTTAAATAATGCACTGGCCAACAGCTGGATGTGTCCAGATGGTGACCAATGTCCTCTATGATCTGTGCAAAACCTCCTTTTGCCACAGCCACACTTAATGACAGCTGGCTTGCTGGGCTGCCATGCCGAAACGGTGATGGAGAATCAAGTGCTGCCAGCCAGTCAGCCAGCCTAACCCGGAAGTCAGGCATGCAGCCAGTCAAACGACCAGGCTGTCTCTGTTGGGCCAGCAGAAAGTGTGGTCTCTTACAATGTGGCTTGTGCACTCCAGAATAGCCAGCAGGAAGGCAACATGCCAGTCATTCAGACATCCATCCAGCCAAAATCCAGCCAACCAACACTCAGCTCAATCTACCACCCAGCATCCCCCTTCAACTGCTCTTCAATGTTTCTCCTCCCTCCTTCGTTCCCCAGGCACCTAGCCAGCTAAATATAGTCCTTTTAAATCCCATAGACCCACAAGGGTCAGGGTCTGCAAAACAAACGCACACCCCAAACAAGATCTCTCTATCACACACAAGATGAGCTCTTTTGTACCCATCAACAAAAACGGCTTTAAAAGCATAAAAAGCAGCAACCATAACAGTAAAATCAGCACAGACAGATAAAACATGGCCTATGTCCTTTTTGCATTACCATTACACCAGACACTGGCTACTGCGATGTTCCAACCATGACGACGCTGTGCTAAAATAGAAAAATAGGGGGATGATGACAGGCCTGCTGTTAGCTGCAGGAACTGTGGACACAAAATGACATGCATATTGTGTAGACCATTTGACAGACATGTAAGCTCAACTACGTAGGGCTAAGACTATATTTGAATACAGCTGTGCAGATACTTATCTAGTCTCCATCCTCCGACTTGACGTGTTTGGAACAAAATCTCAAGAGCTCACAACACACTCTTGTACGAGATATGTTTGACTGAATCCAATGGATTATATTCTTTACTATTATTCATCTTCAGCAAATGCTTTCCACAACATACACTGTGCATGCTACATTAAGAAAGTCTTTGTATCAGCCTCGTGATAAATTCATTATATTCTTTGCTCTCTACTCACCCATTTCTGTGTGAGAGAGCGAGTGTCTGTGTATGGCACTGGCAACACTGCAGCCCCAGCACAGATTAGGAGGTAGTGTTAATTAGAGAAACTGCACACGGAAGCGAGTCGCTAGATCACGTAGCTGACCTGACAGCAGTGGCAGGTCAGTGTCTCGCAGCGCTATGCCATCTGTTTACCTGTAAAAGCCAACCACTCCCAATTCGCCTGCCTAAGGATAGCAATTATCTGTCCCCACCTTCATCACGTTTTTCTTGCCTCTCTGTCCATTCATCACAATGTTCTAATTACGTCAAAAACAACCACTCCTAGACTTGTTTTGGTGAGGAATGGCATGTTCTCCAATGTACTCTCCACTCTCAACTCATTTAATTATTGATTTGATTATTGATTGGCTTCAGAGACCTCTTATTGACACCTTTTTCCTTTCTCTCTCTGTTGCTCCCTCTCTCCGTCTCTCTAAAAACTTCAACAAGTGTGTTCGTCTCTTTGCCAGTCTCATCTGAGCATGAGGCCGATTCAAGGTTGGGCTGGCCTAATTTGCACCACACTGTCATTTGCCCTTTATCAAGTTGGCCCTAAAGCAGACTCTAAGTAATTTTTGCTACATTTTAGGAAAAGTGCACTTGAGGATTTGATAATTATTCATCCCTGCAAAGCTAAAGACATATATACATTTGCATTTCTGTAGACTTCCAGTTCTGAGGAATGTCGTCTGACTGGGAATTACATAACCACAATAAAGGCATCAGGATGTACAGAAATATTTAACACAGAGACAGCAAGCAAAAAGTTCAAAAACAAGAGAAATGTGGAGGGGAGATACTATGAAAAGGGACATGGGTATGGGCCCTCAGAGTATGGATGTTTTCAGGCATTTATTCTTACATGTTTGTTCGAGACAAAAAAAACAAAACAAAACGTGAGGACTTTTTTTTTTAAACGCTCTGGATAAGAAAGTGTGAACCTTCTGACTTTAAGGCAATTACAGCAGCATTTACTCCAGGGGTTGGTATTGATTTGTTTCCCTCCTTTCCTCTCCCTCTCGTGCTTCCTCTCTTTCGTACTCAGTCTTTTTTCCCACGCATTGACAATTAGTATGCAGGAGCGAGGTTGCAGGAGCTCAACTACCTGGGGAGAAGAACTCCAAAGTCACAAACAAACAAACAACAAAAATAATGGACATACACACAGACATGCACATACACAAATTCATAATGCAAAGAGATGGATTACATTATGTCAGTCAGGGCTAAGCAGCTAGCTTTAGCCACTTCAGCTATCCATGTATTTTCTTGCTCAAGAAAGGGATTAACATGTGGACATGCAGACATCAGGAAGAAAACAGCATTAGCTCTAGCAACCTGATACCAAATGGGCGGCTTCTATCTAATTTGGCGGTTGCTGTGGTTGTTGTCTGTCTTTTGCATGTCTAATTGACAAGAGGGTAGAATCATGGCATCGTTGTCATTTTATGAGCCAACATCAAGCTAGTTGAATTAGGGTGTATTGCTTAAGACACTGATGCATCTTGATCTATTATAATGCTGAAAGACGTGCACACATGTACACAAACAGGCTGCCGTTATATAAACAGCTCGTCTCCAGCACAACACAGATCTGGTCTGAGTTTAAAAAAAAAAAAAAAGAGAGAGAGAGAAAAGGAAGAGGCGATGAGGAATGCTGAAAATCTGATTTTGCTAGGCTGTAACCATCTGAAGAGGAAAAGAGAGGGAAAAGCCAGGTCTTCTAAACCTGAAACAGTGCTGAGGCCATGAGGACGACTTGCTATTTATAGCGACAGATTTTTTATTCAAGAGGGCTCTGCTGGTGTGCTTTCTCTCACGCTTGTGCTGCCTCGCTCTCTCTCACCTCTCTATTCCCGTACGTTGTGTTCCACAAATAAAGGCAAGAAACACTGTCATATGCAGGTGTACGTGTATATTGCCTTTATAGATCAAAAAGAGATTTCTAATTTCCGCTGCTTTCAAAAAAACCATAATCATTACTCTATGGTGGTGGTGAACACCTTCGAGCAAAGAGAATCACTGAGGATAAACTTCAGGGTCTCTTAACACAGGACTTCCCACATGCAGCCTTATGTAAGCCCATAGGTTGTCCTTTTCCTCTGCACCCCTCCCTCCCTCCTCGGTATGACAGTGTTGCAGAGTGACGCCTACTTCTCAGTGACTCTCCACCCCCACCAGGCCACCTCCACCCTCCTCTCTACCTCCTCCCACACAGGGACACAGTGGAAGGGAATTCCTCATTACCTCAGCATTTGCCTCACTAAACACACTTTGTAGGCGTCTATACGAACATGTATGAACATAAAGTGACCACTGGGTGCACGAACGCCATTAAAGTGACCACAAAATAGACAGCATCTTTCAGCCTGTGATGTGTAAAATCCAAACCTAAAATCAACCATGGTTCTCCTTTTGGCTGGAGCACACTGATATTAAATGAGTTACAGTTAGTATATATAAGAAGAAACGGTATGCATAGTCCCATTATATGATTTCTGCAGTTTTACTAAGTCATAATTAAATTAATTGCTGCAGGAACTTTACAAAGAGCAGCAATTAAAAGTGTCAAGATAAAAGGCAATTATAATGGTGGCAATCGCTGCACGTTACACCAACCTCAGGAGTTGTCAAAGGCACATGTACAAGGTACATCTCACCAACGAATTACACCCACACACAAAAAACACACAGACACATACACACGGAGCACATGCTTACTGTATTTAGAGTTCAGCTCTGTGGATCTCCAGCCAAGTCGGATCAGGTGTCTCACAGATAAAAGCACATTATCGCATGAGAAGCAGCAGAAGCCGAAGCAGCTCTGGACCAAGACAACGCTGACATTAGTTTTATCTCGCTAAGTAGCACAGATGAATGAATTCCATTTCCTGCAGCATGTAAATAGAGGTTCGGGGGTGATTACCTCTGTCACTCTCTTCAGCTCATTCTACTTTCTTCGTCTTCACGCTTGCTCTGCTCCCTGCCGGTCTGTAGGTACCGACGGCTCTCTTTTGTTAATGGGTTTCATGGAAATGAGCAGAAAACTCTTTTTTTGACTGCCCCCTCTCTTTTTCTGAATGAAGCGCAAGCACTACAGGGAAACAGAAAACCTTGCTTGCTGACTGGCTCCCTCTCTCCCTACTGCTCTTATGCTATCATGCGCACAGTTTGCACCGCTCCCTTCTCCTCCAACCCTCCCTTTCGTGTGGATTCTCGCTCTCTCTCTCTCTCTCCCTCTCTTACATATCTTGTTTGCTCTCTGCCTCTATGTAACAATATAATTGCAATGACAGCCAACCCGGGGCTCGCAGGAAGCCCAGCTGTTTAAAGGGCTGCTTGGATCAGCCTATATGTCACTAGATACAAAAGCAGGATGCTTATATGAGATGTTACAGTATAGTACATGTATTATACTGCTCTCATATTTCTGCTTTTGTAAGTTTTCTGTGTGCACACACATTTTTTGGCAAAATGGACATAAACCTTCATCAGCACGCAGGCAGAAGACACCGTCCAGGCACACGCCAGTTGTCATTCTCCACTCTCCATTTCATGGGAATATATGAAGTCCTTATCTGTCGCCTGTGTGTGGACAAACTGAATGAGCTTAAAGTACTGACAGCTGCTGGTGAAACAGAGCACTGCTGTAATGGCTAAAAACACATAATAAAAACATGGGGTTTTAAAGGAAAGATAGTGGGGGGAAAAAAATAATGAAACCACCTCATTAGCTAGGAAAAACCTTAATCCCACAAGACGACATATTTGCATCTTCTCCCTGCAGCCCCCTCACTACAAATGGCAGCTCAAAGACGCAGCGAAAACAAGGCAGTCAAAAGTTCAGCATCAAAAGGAAACAACTGCGGGTACGGCAGCGTAAGTCCAAGGATGTCTGTCTCATCAATGGTTAAGCTCTTGAGTTTGACAGCACACAACCATGCTTTATTGAGGAATGGAGGCAAAGAATAATAAGAACAGAATAATGTCCAACTCCCACTTAAAGGCATCCTGTCATCCCAGGGATGGAAAGAAGTGATCAGGAATGATAAAACAATAATTGTGGGACACTCGTGGGATAGAGGCCAACCTAAAAACATACAACTTTACATTACTTAATCGCTGACAAAGCTGTTAATGTAGAATTGCATAAGAGTAACAATTCATTATTGCTCACACTGACTCGAACTGACATGCACATACAGCGTGAAGATGAACTGCGGCAGTCAGATCTGAAAGCAGTGGACCTGTTGCTGCCTAACAGCTGCAACAGGTCCACTGCTTTCAGATGTGACTGTACACAGCATCCCGAAGTGGTGGTGGGACTTTGCACTTTCTGCTGTCACCGGTGACCAGGTTTCCTTTGAGAGGATCTAACTGGAGAAGGGTTACATTAGGGTAGAGTAACCACAGAACCACTCGTGAATCATTTGCAACAGAGCCACTCTGATATCGAACACGACAATGTTCCATGGTGTTTTATTAATGCCGTGCATCATTTTATTGTAGAAAAAAAAGCAGCAGTTTTAAAACTGGGACTAACTCAGGAACAACCTTTTCTCTTGTCGGATGATCGCACATCTCCTGTGGTCTTGTAGCAGACAAGGAGAAACATACTGCTGATGTATGAAAGCATCCAGACTTCTGTATGTGACTCTGAGAAACTAAGTGAAATGGCACAGAAAAGACAGGAGGCAGTCAAACTTCCTCAGTGTGCCTTTGAATATGCTCCTAATTCAACCTGCCCCCTAGATGTTGATGATCATTATTAAAAAAATCATTAGTCAGGGAGTCCTCAAGTTGAATCACCTGTTATCAATCAACAAGAGACTTTTGCAAGCCTAAAGTTAGCTGTTGTAATAATGACATAAGGTGAACACGCTAATAAAAATATTTAGAGCATTTAGAGAGAGAGCCGATCAATAATACAGATTTTTAAACTCTCGCAAGATTTGCATGAAACTGTTAGCAACAGCTTCCTGTAATCTTGCAACATCTTGCAAACTCTTTAGTGCATTAAAATGAACTTGTATTAAAAGTACAGACAGTTTTTTGGTAGCAGATCAGTTTTAAGTATAACAGGAAGGGAGCACTGAAAGAATAAAGAGCCACAATGAGTTGATTAGATGCAGAAGTACACTCAACAGTTGCTTGCTATGTGCGTAACCAGTGACGTCAAAGGTAGCACAGTAGGTTTTAAACTTTAGCTTCAATCGCTTCAATCAGGTCCCCGAATGGCACATTTTTAACAAATGTCTCTGTTCTCACAATTTAAGAAGTGGTCCTCGACATTCAAACTCAGTTGTGGGACATATTAGTGGCCAAATCGGTACCCTGGGTTTAGTAGATAGTTGAACACATCAATCTTCCAATTTTTATTAGTACAAGTACAATTTGAGGCAGAATACGACGTCCCTGTTAAAGCAACTCCGGAGCTGAGTTTGTCCACAGTGTTAGTCTGCCACTTAATTTATATGTAGCAAATCTTA
Organism: Argyrosomus regius; assembly: GCA_946959425.1. Classification (NCBI taxonomy): domain Eukaryota; kingdom Metazoa; phylum Chordata; class Actinopteri; family Sciaenidae; genus Argyrosomus; species Argyrosomus regius. Next base: position 17,461,044 of record OX336885.1, read on the forward strand.
TTTGACTCTAAGCAAGACAACGTTCTGCTTCAGCTTTTAGATAGAGCTGTTCATGTTTACATGTCTGTCCAGGCGCATATCAATGGTCTATATTTGGTCTGTTTTTGAGCACACAACTGGCCTTCTATCCTTGCTTAAGCCAAGTTAAGTCGAAAAACTCTGCAATCCTAACACGGCCCAGGAAAAAGGTTTGTCTCAGGTTGACCTCATGACTGGGATAAAGGGGGATGGCATGCACTAATGCCACCTAATGCTTCAAACCAAGTCCAACAGCTTCATCTGCATTTGGGCACCCAGATAGTCCCTTTCACAGGACAGTAAGAGAAGACAGCAAAAGACTTTGAAAGCAGGAAGAAAGAGAAAGAGGGGCAGTTGAGCAATGATCAGTAGCCAAAGATACCACAGATAAACCAGTCGTGAACACAATCACCTAAAACGGTGCTGCAGTATCAAGATGCAGCCTAAAACGGAGGTGAAGCTATTAGGAAACACCAGGAAAATGATTATCACTGATAACTGCACAAACAGGTCAAACCAGGGCTTCACTAAATACTTAACTGTGCTTAAATGCAACCAGAGCTGAAAAAAGGCTTGTTCTGGCCCACATTTTTGACGTAATAAAGCTACACTTGCATTGATACCAGTCTAAGTACAGTAAATCTGCATGAAAAACAAGCTAACATAACAGACTCAGCCACTGCTTGGATCCTATGATCCAACGGTAAATTTCAACATGGGATCAATCTTCTGTTTTCTTTCCCTTTGAACTATCACGCAGAAAACCCTGCAGCTTTGCAGCTATTAGAGTGAAGTCAATCAGGCAGCTATACCCAATCTAAGGCCAGACTTACGGCCACGCAAACGAGTCGCCTCCCTTCTGCTCTGATCAATAATTTACATCAAAGCAAGCCATGAAGGAAAGATATGGAAACAGAGGAATGAGAAACAACGAAAGAGGAAGACATCAAGAGAGAGGGAGTCCAGAAAACAAAGAGAAACAGGAAGAAGAAGAGGGAGCAAATAAAGATGGAGAGACATCGAGAAACAGAAGCAGGAGTGGTTAAGAGAAGAGAGAGATAGGAGCAGCAGCAACAGCACCACGCTTGGTGCTCTGGCAGAGATCTATAAATAGCTCTTCAAATCTCTCTAGAAAAAGCCACTCTTCTGCTTATGCTGCTGCAAACAGAGATTCAGAGACAGAAGATATGGATACCTGGCTGACAAATAAAAACAGAGATCACGTCTTATTGGATAATAGCTGCCTATTTCAATTACATCCGTCTGTAAAATACAGTATTAAAACCACTTCTACATCGACCCTCTTGGCTTGTATAAATATTTGATTGTAGGAAGTGGATACAGTAAAAGCAAGGAGGTTACCTCCGACACATAAAATCACATGTTCTACCAGTGTCTGAATAAAGAAATGTTTATGGTCAAACATCCTGCAAACCATAAAAATGAACGCTTGTGAAATCTCTCCATTCATTCTTCCACTTTTCCACCACCAATTAAATACACAAAAAGCTACAAGTTGCTGGGTATAAGAGGGGGAACATGTTGATAGGGGGACAGGATACTGCCTCTTTCTCAATGCTGACCTTAGCAACAGCAGACTGTTGATTAAATGACTCACCTCCATTAGATCTTGCTATGGTTAAGCCTTTTCTCGTTGACACTGCCTTTAGACGACAAATTGGACTTATACAGGAACGATAGGTGCAAAATGTACAAATGCAGAGGAAAGCGCAGTAATGGGGTCACAGTATACCAACGCTTTAAACCAGAAACACTGAAATTATTCAGGAGGGATACCTGCTTAACCTGCCCATTATCTCACTCTACAAAAGGAGATAGACAAACGGCAATATTTCCAAGACAATCTCAACATCAAATGTGATTACACTGGCAGCCCTCGCCTGCAACTTGCCAATTCTCTGCATCACATGACCGGCCAATGCCAATTGATATGAATATTTATGTTTCCAGACACACATGCTGTTTTCCCAGAGCAGATGTTTGAATCACAGCTCCGACAGTCTGTGCTGTGATCCCACCTAGTTTGACACAACAGTCTTGCTATCTATTTTCAGCTTGAGTGTCAAAATGTAGAGCCGAAGCCAAGACACAGAGACTGATGACCATTTGTCAAGTACTTCTCAAAAAAAAACCCCATTCCTTATCTGACTCCTCCTGAACCGTGTGTTTCACACAAAATGAGCGATAGGCTTGTTTTTGTTTAACACAATACAAACTCCTGTTCTATAGTGCAATGGCAATGCAAGAGCAGTGTACTGTAATTGTTTTCAGACTGATTTTTTAGCATCAGCTCACTTGGATTCAACCTCACAACCCACTAACATTAAATAATGCATGCAAACTATGGGTTTGGAACTTCCAGGCAATTTATTATTACATCTATATCTTGTTTCTGACCACCAGTGGACACACACATATATGCACGACTGTGTGTAATGGTATAAATAACACCTTGTTGTCACCAGATAAGGTGGGCTGGCAATAAACAGCTACAAACAAATTTCCTACGACTTTATTCTAATTCAAACAAATATCTAATCGCTCCCAGTCACTTTCTATCACGCATTCATTCATCCGAGTTTCAGCAACTGAGATTAGGAGGATAAAATGTTAACATGGCCATCTCGTGTCAGACATGGAGAAGGCGGACTTTAAAGATGGTGTTTACCGTAACGTTACATATCTGACTAAAGATCATGGATCATCGATTATAAGTTATCTGAAATCATCTCAAAGGTTCAGCTCACCGTTTTGCTGGCCGTGTGTCTCGAGTCCGTGTGAAGAAACCTTCAAGTTGTGTCTGTAGAGAACAGATGGCAGTATGGTCAGAGCCGTGGCTGAGCAGTTGACTGAAAATATTAGCTTGTCCACACGCTAACAATAGCTAGCTCACGGCATTAGCTCGCTTCCTCCGGCGAGTATAATTAGCCACCTACGGCACCTAGCCACCTAGCTAATGTTAGCACGCTAGCTAGCCTTTTCTTTTCAGTGTACGCTTGCAACCTAACGTTAACAAAACCCGGCGTTTATATTAAAACCGGTTAACCGACAAAGTAGCATGTGTTTACAGTAAGGCGAACGTTGTTATAAACACGTACCAGCACTGTCAACTGGTGCTGTTAGTTAGCTTTCCGAATGACTTACCAGTGCTAGTATAATGGTGCTGCTCGCTAGCTTCAGTTGGTTCACTGCGACCCCGACTGTCAAAATAGCGCCGCGTGAAGGGAGAGCGGCGTGGACGTTAACGGCTGATAGCAACCGCTGAGGAGCAACGGCAGTCGACTCTGTTACAGGAATACAGCTAAATAACAACAAAACTTCCAAAGAATAAAAGGACACAAATTAAAGAAAAAAGAAACAAAACGCTATTCCCCCTTCACGGCTCCGGCTTGTGTGTGTATGTATGTGTGTGTGTGTGTGTGTGTGTGTGTGTATGTATGTGTATGTGTGTGTGTGTGTGTGTGAGAGAGTGTGTCAGCGTCACTTTTTTTCCCCCCCTCACCAACAGTTTACGTCAGCGGCGTACTTCACAGTCACAGTGAGACGTTCAGGGTACAGTAAACTTGTTTATGATTCATCAAACGTTTTTAGTTACAACATGTAAAAAAATGTGCTTTTATATGAATATAATGTGTCATTAAGGTCACATTGTTTGGTGCCAGCTTTGATAATAATGAATGTTTATTGGCACTATGAACTATTAAATCACTGCAACAGTTTATAAAAGCACATTTTTCTCTCACATTACAGGTCTAACCCATCTAATAAATATAGAATATCAATATATACACACTTGATATTCATATTATCAGCCCCATTTTTACCTAATTTCTCAACCTTCGTCGGAAAATAAGTCCTGGTTATGATTAGGTGGCTAAGTGAACTATATTTTTCTTTACTTTTAATTTCTGCATTTGTATTTTTACACATGGTTCAAAGACATCAATATTTAGGCCATGTAAAATTTGCTGTAGTTCCTAAAATTCCCCACATGTCGGCAGGCAAGTACTTCTTTGCCATAGTAAGGCCTCCTCACCTTATGCTTCAAGTTCTTTATTTGTTAAATAAACACAGTGAAACAGTCACTGGCGATGACATTCTTACTCTCACACTCCCTTTAACAAATAGGAAATGTGTCAAAAGACATAAGACATACAATACAGCAGCAGTCAAAGTACAGAATAAATAAAACTGTACTTAATATATAATACTGTGGTATACTGCTTAACATGTGATATAACAACACTGTATGTAGACGGGTTGTGTAGTAATGTCATAAATGTGTATGTTTATAGGTTGGTAACAGCATAGTGCACATAAATATACTACATACACCAATCATCCACTTCATTAGATACACTTGTACAAGCCAATGTGGTCCAATACAACAACTCTGCCGTAAATTCAACTTTTATGAAGCTTATAATGTTTCAGTGTTTGTTGACACTGTCAGAGAGGTATTAATTTAACTTTTATGTTTACTATTGAGGTTTTAGTTTGTAGTATTGTAAACTGAACTGCATTATATTGAGAGGTGTTTCTAATATTTTGGCCACCGCATTTACATCAATGATAAGGGCCATCATATTAGAAACACCTTTCAATATAATGCACTCCTGTACAATATTATTGGATCACATTGGCTTGTACAAGTGTATCTAATGGCCAGTCGGTTCATATGCATACAGTATATCTATTTGTGATGTTTAAAATGTAACAGTACAGTCTGAATAAAGTGTGACACATTCAACACTAAGGCAAACATGGATGCATACATATCCATTAAGGACCACTGATATAATTTGGATATATTAGTGATATACATATCCAGTTCAGGACAAGTTCTGACAAACCTTTGTCAATACAACTTATATGAAAGGCATACACACATATTGAATAAAGGCACTTTATTTGTATATAGGGTTTAAATCATTTTCTAAATCATTAATTTTCCTGAGGTGCACAGCCCTGGGCTCCTTTTCCAATGAAATATCAACATGTTCCAACATTCAACAGGTTAACTAGCGTGCCAGTCCACACTACAGAAGTAATTACTATAGTAATGACACCAACTCCTTATAAACAAATTGTATGACTACAGAACACTTTATGACATAATGTATGTTATTACAGGTTTAAATGAGGACATTGTATGTCAACATGTGTGCTGTAGGTCTTTGTTGTATATCTAGGGCAACCATAGAATGAAAAAAAGGCTGCATTGAAGATCATCAAAAGGAAAGGTGTGCAATTTTCAACGTGAGAACCCAGATAGACAAGACTTGTATGGGCAACGACATGACAACAACTCTGTCTCTCTCCCTCTGTCTCACACACACACACACACACACACACACACACGATGCATCAATTTGCAGTGTGATATTAAGCCACCTTGCAGGCAAACATGACGGAACGTGTTACAAATACCGCAGTCCCCTCCTTATCGCCTCGAGCTCTCAAACACTTTATGACCTTCAATACAATTGTTTGGTGGCTACGAGGCCCGCGTGACCTGTAACTGTGTTAAAGGGCACTGGATTTCAACTTTGATCGCAAGAGTGACGACAGGTTGCGTTTTCTGCTCAGTTGTCCCGATGAGGACAACGAGACACGGAGACGACCTGTTGCGTTAAGCATGTAGGTGGTGACCTCATTGTGTCCATAAACTGGACATAAATTAATAAAAAGCAAACACCAAACACACCAGCCGACGTGTTTGTTCATGCAAAGTGAGCTCCTGCAGCAGGTGTGTCGCTGACAGAAGTTTTATTGATTCCGTGTGCCACTAGTCGTCCCTTCACTGTCTCAGTCACCGTGAGTCAGTAGGCTACGTGTGGGCACGTGTTTTGTGTGTGTGTGTGTGTGTGTGTGTGTGTGTGTGTTGTGTGAGAGAGCAGGACAGACAGATGCATTGCCAGTAATTTCCTCGGTGCCCCGATGCGCTCATTGGTGCGTCCCTCCAACGTGTCACCAGTTTTGGTGGATTACCCCAGATATCTTTACCACCAGGAGAGTGAAACAACACTCATTTCTCTAAACTCCTGTCTTCACGGTGTCCAGCTGCGAACGAGGACTTCTTACGTTAGGGAAACCTGTGACTTCCAAAGAACAACTTGAAGACTTTTACTCGTTCTTTCTTTTTACGCACGCCGAGTAGAACAATGAATTTATTCACTTCACAGTCGAGGATGACGTGGTTTATTTCTCTCCCAGCATTTCTGTTTTTGGCACCCTTGTTGATGAAGGGTTTCTGCTCCCCGGGCTGCGCGTCCTGTGGCTTGCCGGCGATGGAGAGAGACGCGCAGGAAAGGCTGATGATAGAATTCGCCAAGCAGCAACTTTTAGACAAGCTGCACCTGAAAGAGAGGCCAAACATCACTCAGACGGTACCCCGGGTGGCGCTCCTCACTGCCCTGCGCAAACTGCACTCCGGGCGCGTCAGACAGGATGGCACTCTTGAGTTAGAAAACAACATACCTACCAAAGATCAAGGCTATGAAATAGTGAGCTTTGCAGATATAAGTAAGTTTGGTATTCACTTTTTACACTCTACGCTAGTTTTTTGTTTTTTTTTTGGCACTAAAATACCACATTGTTTTGTTTTACGCATGCCAGTGCGTAAAATGGACATAAATTAGGTCAGGGTTTCCGTGTGTTCCGTGCGTAATTATTTTATGTTGTTGTACTGTTCCATGAAATGTAGTAAAAGTTCAAGATTACTATATCTGGCATTCATTTTTAGATTTATTTATAAGTACAGTATGTCTGTGATCTTATATTAAGGATCATCCATAACATGGTGATGGGGTTAAATATTATGTTAATACTTTGCTTGTGTAACACGTGACAATCTCTTAAATTATTATGTAACATATTAACATTTTATGTTGTTCTTCAATTGTCATTGATTCATAGATGAGACAGAGAGCGGTGATAAGGCCAGCCTCAGTCTTACCTTCCAGTTTCTTCAGGAACGTGGCCGAAGTATCCAGGTCCTCCAGTCTTCTCTGTGGATCTACGCTCGCTCCTCTGAGGACCCTCACCGAGACTCCCGCCTCTCTGCCCGAGTTTTCCTCTCTGCAGAGGGTGGGGAGTCAGGTTCTAACCGCACCCTGTTGATAGAAAAGATGCTGGAGGTCCAGGAGGGTAACTGGCACACATTCCCCATCACCCGTACCCTGCAGGCCTTCCTGGATGGTGGCCAGCACCGGCTGCGACTGGAGGTCACCTGCGATGAGGATGGGAAGAACTTGTGCTCCCTGGATGGTCCTGCTGATACCTCCAACCAGCCCTTCATGGTGGCTCAGGTGCGTCTCCGTGACAGCCTTCACCAGCACTTACTCAGGAAGCGTTCATTGCGTTGTGGTGATGATGTTACTGTGTGCTGCAAAAGAGACTTCTACATCAAGTTCAAAGATATCCAGTGGCATGACTGGATCATTGCACCTGAAGGTTACCATATGAACTACTGCATGGGTCAGTGCCCCCAACATCTGTCTGGCTCTCCAGGTATAGCATCCTCGTTCCATGCCACTGTCTTCAGCCAGCTGAAAGTCAACGGCATCAACACGGCTGCATCTTCATGTTGTGTTCCCACTGAGCGACGGCCACTCTCCATGGTGTACTTCAACTCACAGCACAGCATTGTCAAAACGGACGTCCCAGATATGATAGTGGAGTCCTGTGGATGTACATAAAGGAGAGACATGGTATAGTTAATATAGATTTGTTTTAACACAGGAAACTTAAAAGAAACAGACCAACAACCCTAACAGAAAGATACAAAGACACATGAACAGAGGAGAGTGTTTAGATTACATTAATGGTAAGCACAAAAAAAACAATTACAGGATGAGCAAAGGATGAGACAGCAAGGCATTTCTGGCAGGAAAATATACTGTACAAATTTCAAGATTTAAATTACTAGATTTTTTGTGTTATAGATTAAGAAATCATACTGTTTGTCATTCATTTTGTTTGTTTTATGTAAAGAGCTCGTTAGAGAGAAAATTGTGCCTAGAACCAGCAGAGTCAATCTAAATAAGATTATGCACTGCGTCTGAATGCAGACACATTTTTTCATCCATATGTCAGAGGCATAAATTAAAGGGGGGCTAGACACTAAGCAACCTTAACATATGGCATACTCAACACAGATAAGAAAGGTGTGATATTAATATAAAACATTCATAGTGACAAGCAGATCAGGCCAGGGCTGATTTATGGAGGTCATACCAAACACAAAGAGATTAATATGAAGCCTTCACTGTCCTGTAAATTTTATAGCTGCAGTTTTTTTAATTGTCGTCATATGTAGGTTATTTATTTTGTATTTCACAATTGCTGCTGAGATTCAGTTCAAAGTAAAATGTTTCATGGTTTTCTGGACATTGGGAAAAGACCTGACTTTCAAAAGCTACAGTATGTTTCCCACATACAATATTTTTATTTGTTTCCATTTTAAAGTAAGTCTTTGATTAAAATGTGCCTTCTTCATTAATTCATGACTAATTTGGACGTTGAGTCATCTTGGTCTAAATACCAAAGAGAATACATCTAGAGAATAAACTACATCTAGGTTTTTACTGACTAATAGAGTCTTTTTATGTGGACCTGTCACACAATGTTTATATGGGCTATTATTTGTATTCTGAGATAATGACTTCTTCTTTCTTTCTACATCCAACAAACTCCTGTGAAGTTGTGGCAAGAAACAGTTTCTTTCTAGGTATAGCCAATGCTGCATGCAGGTTGAAATACGTTTGATCAGCATCTCCACTGTATTATTTACACAAGTAGGCTAATCAGTTGGGCAACTATGGCTCTGACAGTGTATGAACCCAAGGTCATTTCTCAGCAGCGTGAGCAAACATTTAGCTATTGCTTCAGTATTGGGTAATGTGAAGGTCTGTGAAGCAGGTGGGTCAGTGAGCACGTCCTGCTGCACGTTGGCATTTATATCTCCCAAAGTCTAAAGTTTTCTTCGGGTGATGTAAAATTGGAAACGTTCCAGCTAGGGCAATCTGATAATCATTTTTGGGAATTTTAAATCATCTTCCTCTTATCTAAGTTGCATAATTTATAATTCTAACTTTGTTTTAAATTTGTGCAGTTATATGCAGCATATGCCAGAAATAAAGGATTTAGTTGGGAAAGAAAATAGTGCAACAGCTCACAAAGATTGACATCTGTCAGCACATGCCTTATGTCATTTTATGTTGGGAAGAATTATATGGTACAGCTATTTCTTATTCCAACTACAAGAGTATCACACTGCTAATACCAAAGAAGTTTGGATTTGAGACCCAGGCCTTGTCTACTTCTCATGCTTTCTCAGTGCTCTCTGCATTCTGAATAATGTTTCCTTACTGTGTTGGTAAACTGCATGACTTAAGGACCTGTATTGTCCTGGCATTATACACTGCAAAAGTTTATTTTTTATTATTTTATCTTGTAAGCACCCTCTGTCTAAGGACTAAATGTGACAAGGAGGTGCCATCGTAACATAACTTGCTAAGCACTTTATCACCCTACTGTATTTTTAGAGCAAATTTTGCTTGAAAGGTCTACTACTTATAACTCAGGTGAGCACAACCTAGAAAATGTAAATAGGCCTACAGGAAGCAAATGTCAATGTTATTTTCTTAAGCTATAGTCGTGTTTAAAAATGTGTGGTATCACAGTTTGCAGAGCGCACAGGTGATTTCTGTATACTGTAACTGGTGGTGGAAATGGAGCCAGGATTTGAATTTGTGTCAATTTAAAGTTGCAATGATTGTCTTTATTTTTTATATCATACTATATTTTGTGCATAATGAATGATTGTCATAACGTGATTACAGTATATTTTTAATAAATATTTTAAATCACCCTGGTTGTTTTGATAACTGTATCTCTCCTCTTTAACCACACTGACAACACACTGCACCTTATAACAAGAATAATAATAATAAAAATGTATACAACTTGAACTGACCACAGCAGAAAAAAATAAGTATCTATGAATACAATCCTAATTATTTTAACAGCTGTGGCTAAAGGATATACTGGGACAATGGGGATATGTTTTTATTTAGAAAATGTACCACCTCAATGCTTTTCACTATCATTTATTTTCACATGTAGCGTGAATATACATACTTACTACCATACAGTCAGTTGTAGTCCTCATAAGGCAGGTATGTGTTGATGATGATGTTAGAAGAATTATTTGCATGTGAAAACACATGCTGTGTCATCAAATTACCAATCTTAGCCAGCGCGAGAAACAAGTTACCCATAATGTATTCGTACTGGCACCGTCTGTAGAGCAAAGGACATGTTTGCTCATACAAACAGTAGAAGTGGCTTTATGGACTGTCTGTGTTTGGTTTGTAAACAGTTGTCACATTCTCTTGGCATATTGACATTTTCACATCATGCATTTGCATCTGGGATTAATCACAATCTAAAGCTGAGACAATAGTATGGATCTAATATAGACTATCAGCATTACAAGGAGACAATAAAGTATCTTATAGGTTTCATTTTGGGAAGCGTATGAACAGTACAAAGGCACCCATCTCCACAGAATGTGTTCCCTGCTTTTTTTCTTTTACACCACTAAAGCACCACAAAATGACATTATATGGTCAACCATGATATGCACTGACCTATAGAGGTTTTTAAGCGTAAGATATGAATAAGATGTACAAACTCGAGCATATACATTTAGCTAAGTCATTTTTCCATGTTTTAAATCTCATCTCGCAGTGAATGTTCTAAAGATCAAAGACCAAAATCCCTGACTTGCACTTTCAAAAACAGTAGGTCAAAACATAATGTCCTTTCCTGGACACATCTGACAACTCCCCTTGTACAGCCAATGATACACCATCCAACATGGACTATAATCAATCTGAGGGTAGTCTGGCACTAAAAATGTTTTTTTTTACAGGTTGTTTATACATATTCCTGTCCAAGGTATCAGTGGTCTAATATGTCATGGTCATCAGTTATGCACTATACTAAAATATTTCTATCACAATGTGGTTATTGCTTGTTTGTCACTGTCATGCTGTCATCGATAGCAGTATTTATAAGAGAAAGAAAGCCACATAGACTCCAGGTTAATTCAGTTGTTCTGGTAGGTGAACTCAGTTATGACATGCTTATCCTTTAACTTAAACACAAGCCTATCCTCACCCACTCTCATAACCTGGTTTTTGCAGACCTGAGCACCTCTGCTATAAAAACTGAAGGAGGACATCGAACACAGCACATAAAACAGCAGATTATGTTAAACAATATCATTCGTATTCAAGATCTCGTCATTCAAATGAAGCAATTCCTCAACATACATCTGACAGAAACTAAAATAAAATGTCCGTCTATGTACAGACATAGAATGAAAAGTCTTAGGTGTATCATGTTGACATTATACGAATAGTTTGATATCAGGCTGCAATGACAGTTCTTTACAGCCAGTTGACACCTTCATAACACCTACTTGAGTCGATAATGTAAAGAGGTCTACCTCTACCTCTTACATTACAGCTGTACCCCATTTATATCAGACATACTAATCTCTCTGGACAGAATCTCCATTTTAAATCAAACTTCCCTGTTCCCTGTACTCTCAGCTGGATGAAGAGTTGAGACTCTGACGTTCAAGAGTTTGAAAACAAACATGAAATAATTGTGATTAGTTGTGATGGTCAGAAGTTCAGCAACACACATCAGAATATATAATGTGGGGTGTATATCTCCCAGTCAGGATTGTTATGTTATGCGTCACTTTGAATACTTGGAAGTTACAGTCATTGTTCTATATAGGTTGTAATGCAGATTCATTTGACCCACCACAGACAAACAAACAAAATAATACATAAAAAAAACATCACAAAATACTTTTTGCAGACTCACTACAAATATATATATATTTATCAATTCCAGTCTTGTCAGCAAAAGGAAGTAGGAGAGAGACACTTAGCTATAGAGTGCTCGTCGCATTTGGGTTTAATTACATCTAAGTGAATTATACAATAGAGATTCTGTCAGATATGTCAGCTCTCTACATTCATCTATTACTGGTAAGAAAACTTACTTTATTGAGACTTCAAGGTTACAGGTTTGATGTAGTCCAGGTATTGGGCATCCCCTAATGGTAATACTTGACTACAATTCAAAGGGCATAGCCTAGTAAGGAATGGTGTTGGGTGAACGTAAGTGTGCTGAATTTTCACCCTAAAAAATGACCAACAATGTGGTACACTTCGATGAGTACTATGATAGCTGCTTTTGAGGGCTGCAAAGCATGCACTTGTTGGAGACATTCCTTAGCTCCAGTTTTACCGATTCTTTGGGATAGCACACCCTGTTGTGATGTACTTACTGTAGGTAGGATATCTGTACCTCTTATGGAAGGAGCCCTTGAACTGACAAAGCATAAATTCTCACTTTCACCTTGTGGTCTCTAGTCATGCATATAGCTAGATAGTTTGGCTTTTATCGGCAGGTATTTCAGACATGTTTCCAGGGGTTTTCTGTCAACATCCCAATACAAAGGAAGTGTATGGAAAAAGTTGTGAAAACTCTCCACAATGATGCCTGTAGATGATTCAGAGTAGAATACCACATCATTACATCTGGAATATTACAGTGATGTTGACTTGTGACACAAGCACATTTCCATGTACCTCTTTTGCAGTTGCGTGGCAGCAGCTGTTTCAGCATGACCAAACTAAAATCATCTGACTATCTGCCCGGTTCAATACCCCAAGGGGTAAGTGGTTAAATATAGACGAGTAAACATGTTTGTGATGTGAATGAAATTACCTTTTAACCCATATCAGCTCGCTGGTTCTTGCTGGTCTGTGCTTGTGTGCTTATTGCATCTTACAATGTCTAGACTTTGGCAGGTTTGGCAACTCCACACATCTACAATGATGGCATGATGTTACTGGGATGGGTGGCATCTCATAGCAACTACAAGTGAATCACAGGATCTGTGACATCAGCAACATGTGAATACATGAATAAAAAAGTGAATCATGGTGGGAGAATAAAAATGCTTTGCCAGCTGACAGCCCTGCCAAGGGGCTATGAAAAAGAGGCCTTTTTATGATAGGAGAAGAACATGGGTTGAGGCTGTGTCTGCACGTGTGATCAGGTGAGTACTCTTTGACACCAGGATGAAAACTGCACTGGCCCCTCTCATGGAAAGATAGCTGACCTACTCTGGGAAAAATAAAAGCCTACTGACTCACTGATATACTAACACACTGACCCACAGACCCACTGTTTGCTGTGTGCCACTAAAACCCTAATCCTTCACTCCAATCACAAGCCCACAAATCCCCTAGGAAGGTTTAAGGTGTCAGTCAGACTCGTCCCACGCTGTGTCATGACAGGACAACCAGGGAAGAAACTGCTCTCACTCTCTCTCCTTTCTCACACCAGTCCTCAAGTAAACTGTTGACGACAGTGCCACGTTGGGTGTTTAGATTAGTTTACAAACATGTAGTAATGATTAGTTGCCACACAGTAACCATGCTATGATATTTGGTTAGGCGTTAGAGTTTGTACTATTAATATGTAAAGCAAATAGATAGAATTCTTGAAAAGTGAGCCTGGTTTTGAGCCTGTCGTCAGACATGCTGTTGACTCGGTCAAATCAAATCCCTAAGCAGAGGACAGATCAATTATTTAATTAGCAATCTAAAATGTAGGCTGGCCAACTAAGTGAGCTGGTACAATGCACTGCGCACAAACAAAAGTGAAGTACCATGTATTGGTATTTCCACCAATGTATTTCTATGGCACCCTCACATATGAGAGAGTAAATGCTGTTATTTAGTTTGAATGTATCTGCTTTATATCAAGATTTGTATCAATATTTATCCACATCTCAAAAATATACATCCTACATGTTAGCTGTTCTGGAATGTATGTATCCAGGCAACCTGTAAAAAGGTAGAATTTATAGAAAGCATAGTGTCATAGACAATATATTATTAACTTGTTACAATTAAAGAAGGCCTATATTATACCGATATGTATTCTGCAGGCCTCACTTGTTGATTAGGTGTCACATTATGCTATTTGTTTAGAAATCCAATGCCTTGTCTCATGTCTGAAGAACCATTTCAAAGGGCTTAGATTTACAATGTTGTCTTCATTCTTGCTCCAATGTACGTGGCACTTCAAATATCTTTTAAATCCACAGGATGATCCCATTACGACAGACCTACTTACCTGTTATATCTCTATGTGTTACATCAGAAGTGCCTTGTTACAGAACAACATCCGGCATCCTTAATGTGAACTCAGGTACAGCTTTACTTTTGACTAAGTGTCCGCTTTAAAAGAGGTCAACTGATTTCAATAGTCTTTGCTGGATGAATCAAGTTGTAAAAAGAAGAAAATTCTACATGGCATGAATAATTACAATAATGGAAATATAATCTATATATTGGAAAATGTCACATACATCATATTGTCAAATAATTATAGAAGCAACTACTATCATAGTTCACAGTTGCATGGTAAATTAAATAACACTGCCTGCTAAAAGAGATTAGTTTCATAATCATTTAAAATATACAAAATACTTTGAATACACATATATAATATAAATGTTATATAAATATATTGTAGAAATAACACATTCATGATTTCACCTGTTGCAATATCTTAAAATATCTTTAATTGTTAAACATATTAATTGTTAAATGTGAAGTTGATGTATTTAAATATCAAATGATTGCTAACTTCCAGAAATAATATTGATATTTTACTTCTTTTCTAAAAATCTATTAGGTAGCCTGTATACCAAGGCCTACCAAGTAATTGTAAGTGCATTTGCTGGTATACTGCCAATGTTTACTAAACTCAGGATCAGACTCAAACTTCTTACTTTCTGCCACTTGGTGGCGCTGTTAAAGTAATAAGCTTGAAGGACGCTTATTCAGATTTACTATAGGAAAAAATCCAATTAAATCAACTCCTGCTTTACGGTGATCGACCATTTACTCTGTCACGTTTACCTGCAAGCATTTCAAAATCCAGGATGGTTCACTACTTGAGACCAGCACAACAAATATTTGAGGTGAAAGGTTGAGAGACTCCAGAGTAAAGGTATTTCATAATAATCAGTATACTTGGATAATAACTGAATTTAAAGGAAGGAAAACTTTCCTTGAAGGTCCAAAAAAATGCCATATCTGGACAGACATTTGTCTGAGGTGCCATGAACAACAAGTCAGCTTCTTGCTTGGCACAGATCTAAAACTCAGCAAAACAGTCAGCAAAGAGAGAGGTGTAAATATATTAATACTTACTACAGTTGTGGTTGTTTACAATTTGGTCAACAGAGGGCACTAGACTTGCTGTCTGCATATACTGCATATACTGTATGCATCAGTAAAGTGCAATACAGTCGAAGATAATTAAAGTTGTGAACACAAAATTTTACATCTCAGACATACTGTGTATGATTAGTAATGTGAGGACTGAACTCTACTGATGCCACTGAGAGTCCTTAAGTAACAGTATGTCAAATAACATTGTTAAACAGTATCCATATTTCTACAGAAGATACTCTAGCGTATTGTTGAGCAAAAGTACAACGCATGTTTGGGAATACTGATCAGGACAAGTACTGACACTGATCATCAACACTAGCCAGTTGGCACATTTTAAACTGAGAAAGGAAAAAGGACCCCAAGTTCCTGTACCAGCATTTTATTACCACTGAGAATTGGACTACAGTCTATGCACTATCAAAAGTATCTTTGGATAAACAACACATATTTTTTAGCTTTGGTTATACTGTAAAAAACATAAAAATGTATTTTTAGATGATTGGGTGTTGACTTGTTTCTGAGTAGAGTATTCCTTCTGGGCATGTCAGACTTATATTCTATTAAAACATGACGAATTTATTTCACTGGTAGTTAGACTTCCAAGCCTCTGCTTGCTGCTAAAAAATGTAATTTAGCTTTAATTTGACTATGCCGTTGCTGCCAGGGCTCTGTCTTATAAAAATGATATGTGGTTATAAAGAAGGGAGAGAAGTTTGCTGGATCAACAGCAGAAAATCAATAGGTTTTACAATGTCAACACACTATTGCCCTAAAAGTGAAGTGGCCTTGCAAATATCTGTACTTTGAAGTTCATAGAATCCTGTGAATCCAGAAAATTGACCAGAACTGACTACCTGAGGGTTTTTAAATGATTGGAGCAGATTAGGTGTCAAAGATGCCATTATGTTGTAGTACGAGATTTTCTGATCAGACAATTGGATTTCTGCAAGTGAGAGGACTTTGCAATACTTGCTTGCTCTCAAAGCAATGAAATCCTAAACTTATCTCCAGCCAGAAAAAAATGCAGGATACTAAGAATCCTTGGTAAGCCATGAGCCTAAGGCATGTCAGAGTTGGCGCCTGAATGTCTTGTTTAAGCATATCAAAACATGCACATTTTAAATGCCTAACAGCATTATCAAAATACATTATGTTGTACCTACCATCAAGAGACAGGTTTATGCTAGTTCAAGCTAGCAGTGCGTATCTGATAGCTCCTAAAAAAGGACATTCATTCTAAAGAGACAGTCCGTCACTGCAGATTTTCTTTGCAATCATTTGGGTCTAATAAATATGACATGACAACAAATATATTGCTGATAACAAGCTAGACAAAAATATGAATAAAAGGCAACAGCTCAGTTCCCCAAGCAACATATGGCTGCCTCTTGGAAAGACCATAAGAAGATATCACATAAATAAGGTATCCAAAGAATGGGGTATATCTGATGACTTGAACTGCTGTACCAAGGAGAAGAATGTTGTGCTATGGCCATGCAAGGTGTTAACAAGATATCTTGACTACTGATATGGCTATTTACAATTTAGAGCTATCATTACAAAGAATCCAATAAAGAAAGCTAGAACAAGCACAATAAACAATGGACGCATACCTGTTTGAGTGCCTCTCCAAGACTCTGAGAAGCGTGAACTCCTGTTGCCAATAGATGGGAAAAACAGGAGTAGATGTTCCAGTTGATGGAACCTTGGACAGGTGCTCAAGAAACATCCAGCAATATTTTCCTCATTTAGTCCGAGGCACTGCAACAGTCAAAAACAAGTAGAACATGCACTTTACACACATATCGAATATGCCTAACAAAACAAGCAAAACAGCTTGGTCCAGCAATGGCTGAAGAATGACATGCCTGAATCGTCCAAAGTACACTGCTCTGATTCTGGGTGGCAACACTGGACCAAACCTTGTGCTGTTGAAGTCATAATTTTGACAAGCCTACACCTCCAAAATCTTGCCTAATCTGGAAAATCAGTCAAGTGTATCCAGACTCGACTAGCTAGCTAGTAAGGCATGCTGTTTGTCAAAAACATCTTATTGAAGTGGCACATTGCAGGTCAACAAATATTGTCTGTACTCTGGCAGAAGCTGACAGGGTTAGTGACTTGATATAAGGTAACGTTTGATGTACACTACAGCGTGCCTCCTACAATGTTGCCTAATGTTTCCTGCTACTTTCCTTTACCTGACAGCGAGGAGCTGCACAACACAGACATTCAACTATACACACACCCTTGCCAAACAATTGGAGTCAGTGATGGACATGATTCCTTGCTAGCTCTCTCCCAATTGTGTTTGGCCAAGTGGCCACAGCCAAGCTAGCTAGTGGAACTGTTATCCAAACTAAAGTGCAATTCTCATGAATTGGCCATGTGATCCATTGTTAATATAAAAAATATTGGATATAGCCACTTTAAGCAGTGTTCCTGTCCACCTTAGATGCTTTAGGGACATTTTGTTTAGTAGCCAGTGAAATTGGGGGAAATGTACGAAATTACCAAGTTGACAGATTGCAGAAATAAGACAAGACACTTGCTTGAAAGACCAATGTGTAGGACAGACGCTAAGGTGGCCATAAAACGTGAGAAAAATGCGAAAAGCTCTAGAGCCAGTGATTCCACCAGGCATGGATGTCACATGACACATTCTGTGCTGATCGTAGCCGCTCTGGTCCGTGTTTGAAAACCACCAGAAGCGCTGCAACTGTTCTGTTTTTGACAGAAACCGCGAGCAGCTTGCGTCAATATGCGCAGAGTAGATTGAGCTGGCTGGAAATCTGAGTTAACGCAGTCTGGCAGGCAAAATGCTCCGCTTCTGAAACGCTTTTGGTGGGGGTTGTAGTTGGGTGGAGAACAGACCGAAACAATGACGTGGTCACAATGTGACAGAGACGTGTCCGGTGGGGTTCCGCCACTAAGTTTGTCTGTTCTGGGCTACTGTAGACATATACCGGTTAAACATGGCGGACTACATGGAAGAGGACCTGTGGCATCTGTAGACATAAAAGACTAATTCTAAGGTAACAAAAACACTTTTTTATTTTCAGGTGATTATTCACTAATGAAAACATAGTTGTGTATATTATATTGCGTTTTTTGCCATATAAAGCCACTTAATCTTATACATAGGACATTTAAAGCCACTATGTGTAACGTTTCTAATGTGAATATGACTGAAACTTTGTGTGTGTCTGGGGGTGGGATTGGGATGTGGGAGAGGTCTGCCACAATGTAATTCTCTGGTACCGCCATTAGAGGGAGCCAGAGTTAGATTTTTTTTTTCTCCACACAGTGGCTTTAAAAAAAATTATGAAATTCTCATAAAAACTCTATATTTGGTAAATGAAACTCTTCAAATAGTCCCTCACCTTGAGATCTTCAGCTAAAAATTATTTCATTAAGTTTATTAACTCATTATGTTTAAAAACAGAAGAAGTGTTTCATTCAGAACAGGGGCTGCTGGATTTATGTAAGGTAAGGTTCATGATCTAGCAGGAGCTTGCATCAGCACAGCTCAGGGAATTAATGTCACAGTTCCACCTTCACCCAGGTCTTACCGCACACAGTTTCCTGTGGGGACCTAATTCTGTCAAGGAAGACTAAACAGAATCTGTCCAATCAGGTAAACCAGCTTCTAATGTGACAGTTTACCGATGTACCAGCGATGACCTGCTGCAGAGTTTAGAACATAATAAATAAGTAAATGACTCAATTTATTATATACTTTATTTACTTAAGTACATTGATGCATGTTGCTGTACTTCTTTATCATCAAGTCATTTTTGAAATAATTTTCTTTTATTAAAATACAACATTTTGACCAAGTTGGTACACTTTAGAGGAATATAGTATAATATATATATATATGTATATAAAATCGTTTATGTTACTGCATACATACCCCAGGACATAAAGAATCAGATTAATGCCTCTCCTGTCCCATAAAACAGTATTTTCTCAGACGATGTGGATTTTGATGGCAGTAAAATATCTGGAAAACAGAAGTGAATATATGTATAAATGAGTAAACACAAAATTACACATTTGATTATACAATGATTGAAATCCAGGCTATATGTGTGCAGTAAATGTCCTTACATTTGTGGTTTGTCATCAAACTTGTGCTGATCAAGCTGGTACAGTAGGAGTGAAAAAAACAAACAAAACCATGAGTTGAATGCTTCAGTGCCCCACATAAGATACAGTGTATCTATAAAAGCATACAGTATGTTTCTATACACATATTTTAAATATAATACGTATACAGAGGATGTCTGTATGTACACACCTTTCAAATGGTAAATACTGTCTATTGGACTGTGTTGTTTTCCTGTTTTGGTTTGCCCTGTTTTCATGGTTGTATTATGCTGCCCTCTGGTGACTAAGACTAAGATTTTTCCAACATAACATGACATGATACATATAATACAGTATAACATATTATTTTTATTTTATCCAAACTCAACAGTGTTTTGTTTTTTTTGTGTGTATTTGTTTTTGCAACATTGCTCAAAATTACAATGAAATGCAAAATTAAAAACTTATGTAAATTGTATATTATAGCTTTCTATCAAATTTCAAGGTTATTTTTTTCTTTTAAGTCATCATAAAATAAAGAAACAGAAAGTAATAATAATGGTAAAACGCCCTTACTCTGCCTGTTTCTTGTTTAAATTGACTTACAGACTAGTACACATAATCCATTTAAAACAGTACTGTGGATTACAATGATTTGTGTAATACTACGATCAATTAATGCTATAAAATAGTTACCACCCATTCCATTTATAATCTACACCCTACAGTCTTGGTTGCTCGGTTATTACTGTCTGTTTATGTAAAGTTGAACTCCATTTGTAATGGATAAAATATTTCAACCATATCACAAATACAGAAGAACTAATCAATGTCTCAAGATCTAATCAATGTCTCAAGATCTAATTGTATTCATCTTAATAGTGTTCATCTTTTAAACACATCATTTTTAAACAATCATCACGTGTCAGACAAATATATATATAGCATATGAAGTGCAGATCCATCATAATAAAATGGCCATTTTTAATTAGATCAAGGTTACTTCCAATAAAATGGAAAATCACAGCATCATGCACTTATATTAATATATGTTATCCAGTTTTAGGGCCTTTAAATTAAGGACATGGTATGAAATTGTCTCAAAAATGTAAAAAAATAAATAAATAATAGATGCAAACATGTTTGTATATCATGGCAGAATTTTTTTGTTTCATACTGAAGTAACTCCACTATAGGAAAAGCATTACTACTATTAACTAATTAATAGTAATAATAGTAATTAATAGTTAAATATTAACTACTCTGCAGGTATCAAACAACCGTGCAAATGTAATACATTCAAATTTGTGCATGCATTGCAAAAACATTTGCAGGAAATGCACAGTGCATTCGATTCCTTTATAAACAATAATAAGATCTCTGTGCCACTCTTACCTGTCCCTTCTGCTGTGAATAAAAGTATACAGTATTCATGCAAACCTCCTCTTGTATTGTTCATCCCCTGCAGTCTTTCCTCTTTCTTCTGTGTGCAAGGCCTGAGGTGAAACTTGGTGCAGGCAGAGAACACCCTTATATGTAGTACCTGCAGCAGAGTCAGCCTGCGACCCCGGACCAATAGGAAGAAAACATGTGCAAAGGACCATCTGCAATGGAAAAACAAATCCTGTAAAAGATTTTGTGGATTTTGCTGCACGGGGGAATGGTGTCCAGCTGCCCTGAGTCTTAGTGACAGATGCGTTCTCTCCCTCTCACTTGGCTAACATGCACGTTCCTCTGTATCCTCCAGTGGCCTTAAATACTCTAAACCTGAATGTTCCTTCACCCTCCACACATACAACACTTTCTTTCTTTCTTTCTTTCTTTCTTTCTTTCTTTCTTTCTTTCTTTCTTTCTTTCTTTCAGTAGAGAGTGAATTATACTTTTTCTATTGTTGAATATGTTTAATTTAGCAAGCTAACACATTATTTACCTTTCATTTTACAATCAATATTCTGGCAAGACAATGAAAATATCTCAGCTTGTCATATCAATGTATATTACAGAAGTGTAAGCAATTACCAGTACCTAATGTATTCTACTGATTAAGGACAGTGAAAGGTTTGGCGATAACATGCTTAGGCCAGGATTGAAGAATAAAAGTATTAAGCAGTAAAGCAAGATCTCATTTACAGCTCATGTTCGAACTGAACTGAATGTCATGGCCAAAAGCCTTTGCACTGACTTACCTACAACATTACTTACCTTGTCTCTAATCCGTCTAGTACTGAAAGCCCTCTATGAGCTTTGGAGGTAGACATGTGTAACTTTTCTTTCAGTGCCATTCATCATTCCTCTTTAAGTTCCATTGAGACATGCATTTGGGTTTTTTCTAATAAAAGCATAGCATAGAAAACAGAAATATTACTTCTGGGTAATTGGTAACATCCTTGTTCTGCACTTTAAAGCTTCAGCAATCGCTATCTATTAACAATAGATCATGTGTAATATGAAAGGAGTGGTTTGTAGTGATGAGCCCACTGAGAATTATCCCCAAACTCTGCAGTTCTCTTCAGCTGTAGAGAGACTTTCATTGTTTTAGTTTTCCGGCATTACTCCAAGCTCTGTGACTTATCAGATTCTTATTAGTAATTTCAACTACATTGCCACTGCAAATGTTTTTATACATTATTCTAATGTGTTGTTACCAAATATGGTGCCTCAGTATTCAGATAGTATCATTATGTTTTATTCATTCAAACCGGCTGTACATCACCTGCCCTGTTTTAGCAGCTAAAGAGCCAGATATTTCCTTCAGGGATTGGCAGAGACCAGAAAATGAGAGTGAATATTGAACTTACATTTGTCAGATTGACAGAAAACATGAGGTCCAGTGTGTAGAATTTAATGGTCTCTATGAAGTTGCAATCAATCTGCAACCAACTGAATACACTTTGCCTCATTCTCCCTTTCCTAGCATACAAGAAAACCTACAAAAAATGCAAAAGACCCTACTAGAGCCGGTGTTTGGTTTGTAAATCACTCATTCTAAGGAAATAAAAACATCATGTTTCTTATTTTCAGCTGATTATACACTAATGAAAACATAGTTATGATTATTAAATTCCAATTCTGCCAATAGATCCCCATAAATCTTACACACAAGACCTTTAAATTATTGCTAATGTTGCTCTGTGGCTGCTGGACGAGTAAATGTCTGCTAAGGTAATGAGTTTGTATGCATAACGTTTTTTTTTCAGTTTGTTCTGCTGTCTACAAGTAGCCAAAGTAATCAGTTCTTCAATCAAAGCTTTCTCGTTTACTTTTAAGTGACCAGTTTTATATGTAAATCTGGTCAGCATAACTCTCTATGCATTGCTGTCACACTATGGTATTTTCTATATACGGATTTTTATTCATATAACAGGAAATCGTAGTGTTTTCCAGCCCAGTCCATAGTGTTAGAGTTTGAGGGTCATGAATAATCAAGATAATAATCCTGCATTGTGTAAATTACATACAAATGTAATTCCAAAAAGGGTCACTCAAATGAATATATGAAAATACCAAACATAAATATCTCACAGGACCCAATAAGACCATCTATACTTGGAAACTGTGGATTTGCTGCTTCACCTTTAATCCCCTCCCATTGATAATCTCGAGTGAAGCCTGTGTTGGACTCTCTGTGCAGTGAGATGAAGCATATGGCTGCAGCATCTGTGGGCCCATTTATGTCCAAGATTTCCCTGCTTGGCTGCTACAGCAGCGGCTATATTAGGACTAAAGCCCACGACTTTCATTGACAAAATCTGATTTAGCCATTGACCGTATGTTCTCAATGGACTCCTGCCTTGTTTTAGGTCACCAACTGTTCATACTTTGACTCAGCTTTCATTGTTGTAAAGTTGTTTAAAGTAAAACTGCTTCATGCCTGTAGATTTGTTTTGATAGAGAAACAAATGCTACCAGACTAAATCAAAGCCTTTATTTCAAAAAGCAATGGTTGGCTGACCACTCTGAATGGTTACTCAGCTTCACTATTGGTTAGGACATTTTAACCTAAAATCCTAAAAACCTAAAATAATAATATCATATTTCCATGTTAATATTAACATAAAGTAAACGCTCTACAGACAGCACAAAGTGCAAATGGCAGACGCTACAATAGTGGAACTTTTCAAACTGAATTTTAACCGCAAATAAACAGGATGATCACCGGATGAAGTGCCAACACCACAAATACAGACAATCAATGATGAATCACACAGGCAGAGGTAATGACACTGGAGCTTCCTAATGTCTAAAAACCACATTGAAACCCACTCTGGAAAATAAATTACACATGAGCCGAAAAATGAACATGAGCTTTTTTCATTTTATAACACAACAGATGACACAAAAGAAATACACAAAGTCATAATACAGACAGTTCAGACATCCTTCAATGGGCAGAAAACCTTTAAGATCTATTGACCAACTGTAGGAACAGTGGTGTGTCAGGCACAGGTCATCATGTGGGATGGAGCTTCAGCAAACAGAAATACCACCATGAAGGAAAACAGTTTCAGAAAGACTGGCTGTTACTGACCTCTACTGCTGGTAAAGAAATTGAAACACACCAGGGGTCACAGGCAACCTCAAAGGTGAAGAAGGTAACCAATCAAAGCCAAATGAAAACAGGTACTGTGATGACTATACCATGATGGTGACTGTAGAAAGGGCACTGCTTTATTATTTGTTCTTTTCTGAGTTCAGTTTATGATTGCAAACAGACCACGAGAGACATTTATTTACAGGAAAATCATCGAAAAGACTGAGAGGACAAAAAGAAAACCTCTTTAAATTATAATAGATATTTGTGTTGGACACATTTCTATACAAGTGTTTATCATAACAGAGAAATTCTATATATCCTAAGAAGAAATGGTCAGGCTGTAAGCATGGTCGGATTAACCTGTTAGAAGGGCAAAAACTTGACTGACCCCTCACCTGCCACCTTCTGTACACTGTGTGTGTACATTGTTACCTCCAAGTTCCCGTTAACTATACACTGCACACAGCAGACAACACATGGCAGCATCATTATACACACTAGACTGGAAAACCAATTAATACTCCAATGCGTCAACATTTGCAAATATATTGAAAAATGCTTCATGGCTCAGTCCGTAGGGACTTGGCTGGGGAACTGTAGGGTGGCCAGTTCAAGTCCAGCATGGACCACTTTATGGAGAGTGGACTGGTAGCTGGAGATGTGCCAGTTCACCTCCTGGGCACTGCTGTGGTCCTGTTACGTAGCTGCCCATCACTCCATCATCTCTCCACATTTGAATGTCTATGAGCCCTGTGTGTGTGTGTGTGTGGTTGTATTTTGGCCTTATATGTGTAAACTTAATTAATAAAGTTAAGCTTCTTCATCTTCTTCATCACACTGTAGGAGAACACTGTGAACTGTGCTAGAACTACTTTGACTCAGGATCCCAATAAACACAGGACCACAAAACTGAGTTTTGGAAACTCAAGACGCACATTTTTAAATTAATCAAATTATTAACACACACAAAAGCTCACTTTATACACACTTTGTAGGAAGTGGCACCACAATTGCACCATATTTTACTCTTGAATGTGATTAATTTCCATAATTTCTTGTATAGTCCTGCCATAAACGGATTAATTTCTACATATATTAGATGATTACACGTCCTTTATATGAAACAGAAATAAAATGCTGTAGATATGTGGCACCGGTCCTGGTCCTGAGCTGCTGACTGAACTCCAGTCCAGGTTTTGTGGTGGATTTTAGTGGCGAGGCGCAGCAATCTGCAGCATCCCCACACGTAGCCAGCCACACACGCTGTCCGAGAGGCTGCTATGAAGTTACACCATTAACGTAAACAAAAAACATTTATAGATAGATTATCCCAATTACTTGATAGGAACACACTTTATTTAGACGCAGCCGTGTCCATACAAGTATTTTATTAACATGTGCATGTTGTAATGTCTTTAAATAAAACTTAACTATATCGTTATAAATGTTTTTAATTATAAAGAAATAAGGTGAGAAATAAAGAACATATGTGCTTAGGTTGGTCATGTGTAGTGCATGTTAACTTTGAGGGGACAACTGAAGCAGCGTGGTCCTTTTTTTAAGAAAAACAAAAAGTGAACTTCCTGTTTCGGGGTGGTCCACAGACTGTGGAGAAAGGGAGGGAGGAGGGAGGAAGAGAAGGGGGTGCGCATTCCCACATTGGCTGTGCAACCAACTCCAGGGCGCTTTGCGGGACTCCATAGCCGAACATGGGGTTCAATTTTGTCACCGTTTGCGTAAAGTGACTCTGAAGGAAAAGTGTATGGAAAAGCGCGTCTGAAACAGGATAAAGTGTCGGTTTCTGTGTTGAATTCAGTCATCTCCATCCGAGTGCGTCTGCCAGAAAAGTAGAGAGAGAGACACACACACACACAGAGAGAGAGAGAGAGAGAGAGAGAGGGAGGCTTTACTGGAAACTCAGACTTTCACAGTCCTTGGACACTCTGAGCTCTTCCAAGGACTCTGGGATTGAAGTCAAAAAGTTTCATGCTGAATATTCCTGCATTAACCTGAGGTAAGTAGTGCCGATGGGTCTTATTTTGATAATTGATAAATAACAAAATCAGTGGCTGGAAAGTTGCATTTAATTATTCGCCACTATAACAGTTCGTACTTTCTTATGTGTGTGTTTTAAGCGATGTTATTGTAAGTCCTCTTTGGGTTTTATCCCTTCAGGTGATTGTGCGTGACTGCTTTGAATTAATTAGGCTGCTTTACTTTTCCTTTAACCTCCAGGTTTTAGTGATTGAGTTGCATAATTTGTCTGCCAACCGACCAAAACATGTAATGCTTCAGCCACACTGATAACACCGGTTGCTGTTGATTCATTCACTTGGTTACTCCTCAGCGCAAACTAGCGTTAAGTCCTGTCTTCTCTCTCCATTTGTGGAGATGTGAAGAATGTGCTGGCACCAGCTAAACTTTACCAGACATATCTAAAAAAAATTGTAAGTTTTCCTTCCTTTGAACGTTCATGTCTTGGGGAAAGTGCTTTCTTTTAAGGGGGTCTGACTAGAAGCACAGTTTAAAATCATCTGGCACAGGTCGCAGGGCCACCCTGAGAACAGCTGTTTCTTGTAACCTGAAATACTTGAGGTGCCAATATCTTTTCCAAATGTGAGTTTCTGTCAGGACACCAACAAAACAACATCATTACTGTTCACTGTGTGAGGCTTCAGGAGGCAGAAAAGCTCCTGTGAATGCCCCCATCACATGTGCTGTCTGAATATATTTCTTTCTCTTGGACTAAAAAAAAACATGCATTGAAGCCTCCTCTAATCTGAGATAGATTATTGAATGTAATCTAATTATCTCTCTAAGAGGTGACTGTAGCTGTTAATGTGGGAAGATTAGGCTGCTGGTCTTCATGTAGTGGTCCTGGACTGAAGAGCGTCAACACTGGACTGAATAGAAGAGCCAAACACTTATTTATTCCAAAGTGACAGTGAGAAGTGCTAAGCACACAAACTCACAACCTCCCTAAACAGTATTTGCACAGACACACTAACATACACACACACACACACACACACAGTGCATTAGTAAATCACAAAGG
Source organism: Argyrosomus regius (assembly GCA_946959425.1). Taxonomy (NCBI): domain Eukaryota; kingdom Metazoa; phylum Chordata; class Actinopteri; family Sciaenidae; genus Argyrosomus; species Argyrosomus regius. The sequence continues at coordinate 17,488,111 of OX336885.1, forward strand.
GGCTTTAATGGATCTCCAAAAAACATGAGCAGGAAAGATGAAGAACATTTCTAAGTGAAATTGTGTCTTATCTACTAAATAATTGTTATTTATTCATTGTTCTGAATGACCATGAGACAAAAAAGTGTGGTTAATGTTGAGAAACTGCGCTGTATGAGGAGGAAAGTGTGTGAGCGCCCTCAGACATTTTGTTTGATTACAGGAAAACAGAAAAGATAATCAAGTAAACATTCCAATGCATGACTTCAACTTTTTTGAATATAATCCATTGCACTCGAACCCTTCTCAAGGTTGAGACGGGGGGGAGCGGGTGGTTGGGGGTGAATTTTCGAGGGAGGAAAGTGCACTTGTCCTTTGGCCACGTGTGAAAAGCTCTACAGGGGAGCTTCCTCACCCTCCCTGGTCTTTATCAAGTGTGTTAAGGCCAAAAGGCTCCTTAATGGGAATGCCCTTAAACAAATAGACCATACAGGAAGCAACTGTGCTGCTATCCAGTCACAGGAGAGGACTGATCTTGGTTATCACCACCATATCAGAGCAGTCTCTATCAGGCTGAGTACAATTGAATTTAGTGGACTGAAGCTTCTTCCATTAGACAAGATAAACAAAGGTAGGTGGAGGATTTTATGTTTAATCTGTGTGTACACTCGAAGCAGAGGCAATTTGAGCTATGACAGTTCGTTAAGAGACGTGTGCGAGCAAAATCTGGAATATGAACTATCTCAGCATGAACTCTTCGTAGCTCTCTGTCATGTTAATGATGTGGACAACGTGTTTAATTTCTGTGTTGGCACTATTGGCCCAGAGGCAGGCAGCAACAAGTGGTGTGTTTTTGTCCAGATTCCATTTTGGTCCGCTCAGCAAGAAACATGCGTCACGTGATGCCTGTACCCCCCCCCCCCCCCATACACACACACACACACAATCCTCCTCCCACCTTCCAGTGTGAGGGAGGTGAGGAGGGGGAGGGAGAGAGAGAGAGAGGGGGGGGAAAGACCACCCTCACTGGGATCACAGCCCCTCAATCAGACCCTTTCACACCCTGTGAACCTGAAACAATCAGGGTTTAATAGCAGCTGTCTGTCTGTGCCGGCCCTGGCTAAAACCGTGTAGGCTCACAGCGCAGAGCCGATCTGCTTCAGCCACGGAGAGAACAGAGTAGACAGGCCTGGGGATGTTCCAAAGGACACATAAGCAAAGACACACTCCTTTTCTGTCTTTATCCTCTTTCTCTTCTCATCTTCTAGTTTTCCTTCCATACTTAAAGGCTCATGAAGAGATGGTCCACTGCCTCGGATCACTAATGTCAGGGTCTGGTATTCGAGGGTTATTTTGGTTCATCGGATTGAGTTTGTGTTGTTGTCAAACTGCTGCAGGACTTTATTCAAGTTGTGTGTCGTCATTCATGGACATTATGCAGTAAGACCATGAGTGAATGGACTTTAGTCGTGGTTGTTGTTTTGGTTATCATCATCAAGCCAAGCTTTAACTCACCTGAATATCACAATTATAATATGGCAGTAATCTGTATTTATTGAAAATAGTTGCATGAGGTCAGGTTGCACTAGTGATTTCATTGAGTTTCCTATAGGTAATCCCTCTTCTTTGAAATATAACATTGAACACATCAAATGAGAAAAGTGAATGGATGACACCAAAGGGCAAAGGCATTAGACACTTTAGAAAGCTTGAATTGCATTAGCCAAAGGGCACACATAATGGAAAGGGGAAATGTTGCAGTCATGGGAAATATTCAGAAAATCATTGTTCATGGCGACTTGGAGCTTTCCCACCCATTAAAAGCATATTAGACAAATTGCAGCAGTGGGGATTTAAACAAATGATCTGCAGAGACAATCAGTTCAAAGCAACAGAAAAATGAGGGGTCGGCTGTACTAGATTATGTTAGTGGATGGATGATGGGAAGTTTAAGCCACAGTTTTGACTGGACAATGGACAACAATCAAGATGTCCAATGACACAATCCTACTGCCAGAGAGAGCACTGATATTGGATTATTCTGCTCCTGGATGATGTTCAATGGCAAATACGGTAGGCTTGAAGTTAGCAAAAGATTGTGGTCATGGAAAATACACTTTGGTTAAGGTATGGTTAGGGTTAGGTAACTAAAACACTTGGATAAGGTTAGGGGAAAAATTCTGGTTATGGTTTGGAAGAAAAGGCAAACACATGACGCTGTGACAGGACGTAAACTCTCATCTCCCACATAAAAGTCAAATGGGAATCATCCAACACCCCGACCTCAAACCTGTCTCCCTAGAGATCATTATATCACACATTTTCAACAGCAAATACATTTTTATAGCAACATAATTGCTGCCAGATCACATTCTATGTCAACGTAATTAGAAAACGTTAAAATGTGGATCCTGAACGTATCTGTAAATTATTCACTGACAATTATTTCATTTGTTTTGACTACAATATGAATTACACTTTAGGCACTTGCAGCACTTAGGTTAGGTTAAGGATCAGGGAAAGATTGTGGTCTTGGTTTAATATAGAAATAGCGAGCATGAGACACGTCATGTTTGCTTTTTTAAAAAAATATTTAATCAAAACCAAAACTTTCTCTAATCTTAACCAACAAACTTGTGCTGACTAAACTTAACCGCATGTGGGATTCAAACCCACCTCTAAGGTTCTACAGTCATGTGCACCAATCATGAATCCTACGAAATCAGTACAGTAAAAAATATAACACAACACTCCGTTCAATTGAATAAACATTTCCAAAGACAATCTCCAAAAATGAATTAGTTGTATACAAATGTATCCTGTAGGTTGCTGATCTGGTTTCCACCTTGTACTTACTGTGTTGGCACCGAACTTTGCCATTGAACGTAAATCATGAACTGCAGAGTCGGCCAATATGAGTGTAATTCCTAGGATACTGGGCTGGATGTGAGTTTTGGACCACAACACACAATGAAACAATGGAGCGCCAACCCAACAAGGCCCTGCTGACCCTTACACTGACTTTAATCGTTCTGTCTTTTTGGAAAGGCCCGGTCATTAATGTGGGAACACTCCGATTCAGATATCAACTCACCGCTCTAATGCCTTAATACTTCACATGAAAGGTCAAGTCACATGTGGAGGCAGCAGTGATGTTGCTTGTGTTTTAAATCAAATGTAGTGGGTTCTTTTTTTTTTGTGCCGACCTGTGCTTGAGGGAATATGTTTGCAATATAGATTTAAGCATGCTGCTGACAGTAAAAGGCGGAGTCCATCCCTTCCCAATCGTCCCTCCTCTGTCTTTGAATGAGGGTGGCAGTTTTTGATACATTTGTGAGTGTGTGTGTGTGTGTGTGTGTGTGTGCGTGTGCGTGTGCATGTGTGTAAAAGCAGTTAGGCATGCTGACTGTTAGCTCTCGTCTCATGTGGTTGATATTAGAAATCAAACTAGTGCTAATCGGATCCAGGTGAGATTGTGAATGGCTTTCATATGCACAAACAACCCACACCAATACTCATTTCCCACTGTTACATTAGCTCAGTATTAATGGGCTTGTGGATAGGGTTTCTTTGAGAGATGGTGGTCGGCTGTGGATGACAAAGGTAAAACATTAGCAGTGCAAGTTGAGGATGAAGATAAAGATTTTGTGACTTCTCAGGATGAGATTCAGTGGTTGGATCAGATTGATAAACGTGAATCAAACTGCTGCAGGTTTAAACTTGGTGCGAGTGATAACTGGATGGATTTGTTGTTTACAGGTGTGTGTTTGTGCATGCGGGTTCATTCACACAGTTTGTATTGCAAGATGTACCTGCATGTGTGAGTGTCTTTGGCTGTGTGTGTGTTTCAATGTGTGTGTTCTCAGCCGCTGATGACTCACGGCACGCTGTCCTGTCGGCAGGCAGAAAGCGAGGAGGAGGCGGTGTTTGTTTTTTTACCAGGTTGCCATAGCCACGGTGCATTCGGGTGCTGCCATCATCAGTGTAATTACAACACAGTGTCTGACAGTCACACTCCTCGCTGCCTGCGTCTCTCTGACGTCAACCAATAAGAGAAAGACTGTCAGACCTGTGTTTCCCTTATGGTGATCAGAGAGCTGGGGTCATTGTTGTGAAATAATGAGTTTTTAATTCACAAACTAAAAAGTACAAAAAACATGTGGTTGAAACACGACTCCAGATAAAATAAACGCTTTCTTTTCCTTTCTTCCCTCGCCAACAAAACTGCAATCTCTCATTTTAACTTTAAGTAGAGAGCTTAGATTACTCCTCCTTAACAGTTTGTATGTAAGTCACTAAATTTCCAGCGCCGTTTTATGTGATAGGCTATTACATTTTACTGCTGGAATAATTATTTCCGACTTCCACGAAGCGAGAGAAAGAGAGAGACAGAGGGAGTTGAGAAAGCGTGCAGATAACCATATCCCTGTTGCGTGTGTTTATGATGAGCCTTCTGGACAACAAGTCTGTTATCTGACATGAGATAACATCTGAAGATCCTTGGCTTGGCAAATGTTCTCGGGCAACTCGCAGTACCACATTCCACACTTTCTCCTTAATGTATACAGTGACTATTTAGATATTAATCTGTGAAAGGACAGAGGTTTATGGTTACTCGTGCAGTGGTATGCAGCATGGTTGACCTTTAAATGTTAAATATGCACAAAGATACAATAAGATGTAGCTGCACACGAGGGCCAACAGCTGCTTGATATTTTATTTAGTGTATAATCATTTCACTTCTTAGGGGTGGGTAGCATTTGTTTGAGTTTCTGTACAGATAACAAAGCAATACTTTCTCAATAATTCCGTTTCAGACTATTATTTAACAAAATAAGACAAACTAATCAATTCATCAGTGTTGATCATCAGTGTAGGACTTTCCCTGATCAAAATATATATAATGTAAATCTGAAGCCAAATTTCTCCTATGTGTAAACATACCTGGCCAAGGAAAGTGATTCAAATTCAGATATAGTTTGATCTAATATCCAATCAAAGAAAAACAAGACCGTGAATTTGCTTAGGATTTTTGGCAAATACTTGACGTTATGGAGACATTTAAGTCGACGTATCAAAAAGTATTGAGTGTTGATACCCAGTTGTATTGTAAGATTGCATGATGGTGGCCACACGCAAAAAAATGTTTTGGCCACTTTTGCATTTCAATTACATAGAACATTTCCATCCATTTGAATGACATAGTTTTAATATAAATTAACTAACAAACTTAATGTGAAGCAAGTAATAAGATTTATGTTATAGTACTAATAAACTCAAAATGACTGCATTAATTTTCGCTGTTGGGTTTTGACAAACAAGTTGGCTTTATTAATATTGAATGCATAAACCTGGCTACTACTACTGTGTAGTGGAAGCACATTGAGTTTATTAGTACTATTACATAAATCGTATTACTTGCTTCACATTAAGTTTATTAGTTAATTTATATTAAACCTATGTAATTCAAATGGATGGAAATTTTCTATGTAATTGAAATGCATAAGTCCTGCATTTTGGCCAGAACATTTGAGTGCACTCAGTGGTCACGTAAAGGTCTTGCGAAGGAAAGGTGGAGGAATTCAACAACTTCCAAGATGAAAGTCGGAGAGAAGATCTGTTTGAAAAGCTATTTCATATTTTGAAAAGTGAGTAAATGGATTTATACCCACTTTTATATATTTTGAGAGTTACAAAAACTAAGTTTTATACAATGGATGACCCAAACCACATTGGCATTGTTGCTTCGTATTGTATGTTTATGAGAAAGAAATAATGTGGTCAGCCTTCTCAAACCACAAAAAACACTGAAGATTCTTCCACTTTGTATGTTTTCTTCTTTTTTGTTAACTTCTCTTCCAAATGTTTCCAGTTCTGTATAAATCTCAGGCAGAGGAGCCTCGTCTTTTTTATCATTTCCATTCTTTCTCTTCCTCCTTCTGCCGCTCAGCTTTTTTTTTCTATTCCTGTTTCACTGCTCTGTAAGTAAGTGACAGTTGTGAGAATCTACAGTGGCTCGCTGATGCCACGTTAACCAGATGAGATGCCATAACAGGAAGTCAGTGCACATGCATGGACGTAGCACAGTGACACACGCACATGACTTACTACCACTGCAAGCCAAATACAGGCCGAGCCGTCACCGATACACTGACATGAATCTGCTGTGGGTCAAAGGTAACTGCACCCTCAGTCAAACACCCTCATATTTACTACAACACATTTGACATGACATCCAGTCTGAAGAGCGCTTTGATCAGACTTCAGGCTCCGTACGGAAACTCGCAGCCTCTCACTGATGATTCAGAGAAAACTCTTCACCTTGGTTTTAATTTACAAGTAACATCTGTTGATTGTTTTCGTAGCAGAAACAATGATAAATCTTCTTTCAAAGAGAACCATCTGCAACCAAACCGAACTCATTTAGGCTGAGAAGCTCTACAGCACATGATTAAGAAAAGTGATGTGGTGTGCTTGTTTTGTTGGTTTTGTGAAAGCCTAAACTGAAGCTATCTCACTGGATGTTTTCTTCTGTAGCATCAAATTGTGTTTACACTTATGTTCCCTGTGGTCCGGTGCCATAAAACGTAAATGGAAACTAGCAGTCGACTTTATGTTGAAGCTATTATTGAGAAAATAATTCCCTTCAGGAAACAACAAACTATTGGAAGGTTATGTTTTGTGAGATGTAATTAACTTTGTTTCAACAAAGCTTCACCGTTGTCTGCTTTACAGCTGAGAAGAAGAAGAAGAATCACTTATGAGGATCATACAGTGACACTGAAAAATATAGTTCCTGTGCATTTGCTGCATATTTGCAAACTTAATTAAGCCCTTAGAAAAATAATATTATTGGCACGTGTTGAGAAAGAGCTTTCCATTTTCATTAACAGTGGAATTTGTTGGAAAGGAAAGAAGAAGAGAGTAAAGGGTAAAGGAGAGAAACATTTCATCGTGAGTGTGGAGGAGTGTGTGTGTGTGTGTGTGTGTGTGTGTGTGTGTGAGAGAGAGAGAGAGAGAGAGAGAGAGAGAGAGAGAGAGAGAGAGAGAAATGCAGATTGTTTTAAATCCGCAGCGAGTCAGGCTCTCAAATTTATGCCCATGGGCTGCTTCTTGGGTGGGCTGCAGGGAGGGCGGTGCGCTAGCTGGAGCAGGGGAAAGTTGCCGACTCCAGACTGCTCGCCTTGCTCTGAAGCTTGGCTTTTCCTGCTGGAACACATTTACAACTCAACCGTCCTGACTGGCTGACTGACTGCCTGGCCCTGCCCTGCCTGACTTAACTACACCGACTGACTTTTCTGCCGCTTGTTGAGCAACCACAGTTTGCAATATTTTAGATGGTATATCTCATTTTAATGACGCCCTTTTTTTTGTTTTTTGTTTTTTAAGTCTGGAACATTGCTGGAAGCTACAACATAACTGTTGGGAGCACACAGTAGCTTTCATATGCGAGGAATTATAATGTTTTTTTGCAGCTTCTGTTCTTTGTCAAAAATTACACTTTATATCAACTTTAAATGGATTCTTGGGCTTAAACTGATTTCCTCCGAGAAGCAGTTTGCACTTGAGAGAAGACAGAGACAATTCACGTCTCTGCCCAAGAACTTGAATCAGATAAGACATAATTCTGGCTCCTCTGTATTTCATGCAAGCCGTGTTTGTTTTGCTCGGCATGAGAAAGATCCGGGCCCACATCTAGCTTTCGAATAGATTCCCTGATGTTTGGGATGAAGGAGAGTAACTCACTCAACAAGCAGCTATCAGGCAGTGTTTTTACAGCGGAGATTCGGGGCTGGATATAAGCTTTTCATAGTGGTGTGAGCAGCACACTACGTATAATAAAGTCACACGTAGAAAGAATCCTTTTGTAAAAATTAAATGAACTAATATTGGAGCTCTCCCCTTATTTCCTCAAACAATATATACCAGTTTGAGTCCTTCCTCACTGAAAGGCCTGTTCAGTGCAGAGTTTCTCCCTGTAACTTTTGAAAACAGGGAGGTTTTCTCTGCCTCAGTGCAGGATTGAATACACAGCGAGTGGATGACATCAGCAGCATGTAAATCAGCTCGCTGCAGAGCAATAATCTAAACTTCAAATTTAGAGGCTGGTTGGTTGGTTCACCACGATAATGTGCTGACACACTCACACGCACATACGCACACAGACACACATGTCCATGCATGCATACACACTACAACAATAAGAGGCCAGAAGGAAGTAAACAAGTGGTTGCTTTAGTATGAACAGGGCTCATTTATCTTCAGATTTAAATTTTTGTCAAGGCTTTAATCACAAAATTGTCTATCTTTTAAAAAAAAACAAAGTAAAACACACATTACCCTTGAAGTTCAAACTTCGGATTTTGAAAAAAAACAGAAATGCATGTGGGTGTATTTCTTCTTCAGAGCAGTCTCGGTTCATTCCAGCCTGTGTGTCTGGCTGCTTTGTGAGCTAATTCGCTCTGAAGGTATTACGATTATTGGAAGGCTTGTAAACCATTAAGTCTTTATTTACAAGAGAAAGAAAAGAGGGTCTGGGTAACGTGCATGGGGGCGAGTTAGGTCTTGGTACAGGAGCTGACCCCACTGTAAGAACAACTGAGTTTCTAGACTGGCAGGCCTGTGGGACATCTGGTCCTATTTGCGGCAAAGTGCAGACCACTCCTCAATTACATAATTGTGCCCATTAATTACATGAGGAGGGCCGTCATTTCCTGGTGGCCAATAACTAACAAAAAGAGAACCAGTAAATAAGGACTCTGAGACACACGTGATTATAGTGTGTTTGTGAAACATGTAACATGACCTCGTGTGTTTAAGAGGAGCCCAAGGTTAAAAAGCCACATGGTATACAGTATTTCCAGCGTTACGTGGAGAGCAGTGCTTATGTAAATCTTCATTTTATACGTTAGAGTCAAGTTTCAGAGTAAAGCGGGAGTGAAGTGACGTGGCAACACAGCTGTTGGTTAAACACAGTTCTTGATGTTAAAATCTTCGGACAGTTTGTTGTTTCTTCAGCATCAGTAGCCACTGTTTTTGGCCACACACAAAGCTCCCTGCAGGTTATTTCTCCCAGAGAAGACCCGGAGAAATGGCTCACCTACATGTTGTGACTGGATGGATGCAGGTGTGATGGCTGTGGTGGGTTTCACACTGTGACTGTGCTACTGAGGAGCGCTTCTGTTTGAGAGGAATGTATGGTTACCTCAAAGTTTCGGCATGACTGAACAGAATGTAAAGACTGATTTAAAAATTGTACATGACACTGTAAAGCCGGATAGTGCTCCTTTTTGGTTGGTTTTAATTTTGTACTTAAAACATAGGTTCACATTTTTTCAAGTTTATTTTAAAACAATGCTCACATGGAAGGATCCTCTCCTAAAGCTCTATCAATGTACTGTAAGTGATGGGGGATTCACTTACTCTTGGGCTGAAACTCATCTATTTTATTAATTAATCATTTTGTCTGTAAAATGTCTGTAAAAATAGTGAAAAATGCGACCCTATCAAATATCTTGTTTTGTGTGACCAACAGTCCAAAACACAAAGATATTCATATATGACAAAGAAAAGCATCAAATCTCCACATTGAAGATGCTTGAAATACAAAATGTTTGACATTTCTGATTAAAAAAATACTCAAACTATTAGTAAATATTTGCAGATTAAGTTTTTGGTTAATGGACTAATCCTTGCAGGTCTAAACAATATTTAACCTGTCCTCTGGGCTGAAGATGCAAAACGATGTTAACTCTGCAGTTCCCATGCCGTGAACTGACCTGCTGCTGCACTCAGCATGAGACAAATGTTGGAATGACAATGTGGCTGTCGCAGCTGTTGTTTTTTCAGGTCCAGAGCTGTTGTCCTCCTCCTCCTTCTCCTTCTGTACTTCTTTCTCCTGATGCTCCTCTTGTTGTCATCACTGTCTTTGTGCCGGAGGGTGCAGAGGGGCCTGTAGGACAGGAGCTCACACAGTAATGCACCTGCTAGCAGGAGTTTGAGGAGAGCGCGGGACAACAGAAGAGTAACTGGTGGGGGAGAGATACTGTCTTTCTGTGAGTGTTGGGCAGAGACAGACAGAGGGCAGGGCACAGTGAAAGGAAGAGGCTGTGAGAGTGAGTTTCTTGGTCTTTGGACTGCGGGGAGGATCGAGGTACCATGCTGGGCATTTATGCCGAGGCTTATGGGACCAGACTCAGCTGAATACACAGAGGGTCAACAGAGATCCACGCTCAATTTTCTTTTCACACAGAGTACAGCGCTATGAGTTCTTACTGTGATAGACTGGCGACCTGTGCAGGGTAGATGCCTGCCTTTCGCCCAGTGCATGCTGGGAAATGCTCCAGCCCTGGGAATTGCTCCAGACCTTGAAAAACAGTGGAGAATGTATGAATGGATGAAAAACATCCATTCTCATGATATCACATTCTCTATACATCACACAAACTGTGACATTATAAATTTATACTGTCTGTAAAGTCTTTAAAATATTAAAATTTTATATAAAACCCATTGTTAGAAAGTTGGCAAATGTAAATGGTAGTTATGATTTACTAGGAGTGGTTGTCAGGCTCACAAGATAAATCTGATGTGAGATGGTGAAAGGGATAGGAAAGTGGATAAAACTAATTCACCCAACATGACTTTTATTTCATTTTTGGACTTTTCTTGTCTGTTGAAATATTGAATAATTTTACTGTTTTTTCATAAAGTATTAACATAAAAAAGTTGGAAACCACTGTATTAGAGTGCACACATACAGCAGAATGTTATCTGTCCTTTGTAACCAAACTTCTGACAGTTTTATGATGATGTTAGTTGTTGTTTGATGTTTTTTTTTTTGTTTTTTTCTTGCAGTAAAATACTAAATGTGGAGTACACAGTTGGTGACATGTCGGAACAGTTAAAGCTTAAAAAAACAACAACTTGTCAACTCACAACTTGTTAAAATGTCCCACAAAAAGTTTCTGTGGCATCTATGCAGTCAATTTTGGTTAGGTTAAGCTTAAATTGCATTATTTTGCTTAAGGTTATGTGTCCGTCATGTTGACATTTAGTTTAATTTCAAAATAATGTTTGTATGCAGTTTTTCTGCCATGCAACATTTTGTGTTATTGATCCTAAAAACATACAGTCTCACTACAGTTCCTCTTAATGTGATGACTCTGCAGCAGGTTGCGACTTTGTTGGACTTTCCCGACTGCTGATTATTTCCCCAGCAGTTAAACCCCCTTGTCCATCACTCTGTTCCCGTTATTTCTATTCAGGACGGGACAGGCAGTTGTTCTGCCGTGGCACGTTTATTGGCCCTTATTAGCTAGCACCTGTAGTCCATTAAAAGCCATGGTTTGCTGACGGACTGACAGTTACATACTGTCTCTGACTTTTCTTTCTCAGTGTGGTGAGAGGAACATTTCATTTGGGATATGAACAGAAATTTGTCATGCTGTAGAGAACAATCGCTGGATGTTCAAAGTTTCAAACACTGAAACCCACAGGATCCCATTCAAAGGGGTTATTTATCGCCTCTTGTCTTCTCGTGCAGCTGTGGAGCAGAAATGTGGTGAGCACTTGTGCGTGTCAATGTGTCTGTGTGAATGTTAAGTGTCGTGTGCATGTGCTCGAGCGTACAGTGGGCGAAGAGTCCCAGATGTGGATGTTGTGCGAGAAGGAAGTTGTTGGTGATTAAACTGAACTTTAGGGTCCAATCTTGTGTCCTTTGATTGGTACAAACATTGAATTACTTTGTGTAAAGAACACAAATATGTGAAATTTAAAGCAAACCAATATGTTTCCTGAACAGCTGCCGCTGTGGCCAGAAGGGACAATTCTCAAATGACGGTAACTGTAAAAAAGATAATTTACAAATATCTATTTAAAGTGTGCAAGGAATGTGTGGAATTGGACAAGTTGGTTCACTGGCAGTGAATTAGTAATTTCTTTTGTGAGAGCAAGAACATGTTTTTCTTGTTTCAAAAGTAACTCTCGCTTGCATGACTTATGTCTTAATGTCAGTTGTCCATTAACCACCAGCGTCATGTCATTTACACAGCTGATGCCACCAGAAATGTGTCAGAAACTAGTGGGGAAGTTATACTGTACTATACCGCAAAGCATGATGATAATGACGTGTGTAGCTCTCGCTTGTACCATGCTCTTTGACAATTGAGTGTTAAAGGAAGTAAAAGAAGCACCTAGATAGGTACAACCTTTGTCAGTACATGTGTATATGCTAATTTTGCTTTTGGATCAACTTCAAATGCATCTTATGTTTGTTTTGTTACGGACCATTTCTTGTCTGGGAACAGTAACTTCCTGGAGTGTTCACTACTCGCCGGACAAATGGTCCTAACCAAGAAATAATTTAGCATATAAATCCCCATAAAGCTATTAACTGATGTTATTACACTTTGGTTTATGTAAGGATTGAACAAACAAAATGCAGTTTGTTGATTGGTGAGATCTTGATGTGATGGTAGGTGGATGTTGTTACCTGTGGACAGAGACAGACTAGCTGTTTCCCCCTGTTTCTAGTCTTTGTGCTAAGTTAAGTTAGCTAACTGGTGGTTGTCGCTTCAGATTTACAGTACAGACTTGAATATGGCATCATTTTGCGCATCTAACTCTTTGCAAGAAAGCAAATAATTGTGTGCTTTGCAAATGTCAAACTGTTCCTTTAAAACTCACTTGGCATCAAGAGTTCAAAACTGGACTTAGGGCTGGAGAACGTCATTGCATTCCTTTGTCCTTATGGAAGACAGTGGTTTTTAGATGACACACAGCGCTGATGTTTTTGTGCATCTTTTTCTTGCAATCATCATTTAACTTGAGTAGCACTAACGAACGAATGTGTAATTACAAATCAACTGATCATCGCATGTAGTTCTAGTCGGCAGTGATTTGAATCCTTGTGGCTGCTCCCCCCTCTTCCTCCCTCGTCTTGTGTGTCCCAGCTCACACTCCAGCTTCCTGTGGGATAGAGCTGAGCCTCAGGGCAGGGGGATGTCTGTTTCCAACCAGTGAGCTCCGTCACACATGCTCCAGCTTGTCAGACTGAGTTTGTGTGAGGGTGATTGGGTGTCAGAGTGAGTGTATGCATGTAAGTGCCTATACAGTATGTCTGCATATCTCTGTGTGTGTGTAGATGTTCAGAGATATGGGTGTTTTCTCTCTGTGGGTGGAGGTGAATGTCTAGGATATGATGAAAAATTAAATTAGAAGGAGTTCACTGCGGTCCAGGTTCATCTCAGGTTGCTTAAACACAACTTTGTCTTTGTGAGTTTTATCTCAGGGACAACAGCAGTAGATCTCCTCAAACATTTACTGTCTCTTGTTGCAGTGGAAAATAAATAGTATGTATAGTAGTAATAGTATGCAGCACACAATTTACAGTTCTGTTCATTACTGTACAACTGTTAATTCACCTGAGATACACACAGGGAAAGTTTGTGTGCGCTCATAGCTCAGAGCTTAGAGAGTTTTTAGTTGCAGTTAAATGGACTTTTAGCAGTTTTGTTAGCTTGTTGCATGGCTAAAATCTTGCATGATTATTTTCATTAAAGATTAATCTGCCATTTATTTAGGTGATTAATTATTTGGTCTATAAAATGTCAGGAAATTGTGAAAAATATCTGTTCCAGTTTATTAAAGCCCAGGTTCTTCTTCAAATATCTTATTTTGTTTGTTCAAAAATGAAAAAAAAATTGATTGATTTACTCTCAGGTAAGGCAAGAAAAGCAGAGATTCACACAGTTGAGATGCTAAAACTATAGAGGATTAGTATTTTTACATTAAAATAGTTTTTTCAGCTCTAATATTTGCAAAAATCTGAACATATGTCAGTATTTGTTTTTCATCCTCTCCTAAAGGTAATGATAAATCTATTTCATAAAAAGACGTTAACATGTCGTCCTCAAAAACAACATCAGATTAACAAATGTATAATCATATTTTATGCGCTCTGCTTCTTAAACTCAGGAAACTAAATTTGTAACTTTCATTTTTTAACTGTTCAGTACTATAATTTCACACAGTCAGGGTTTTGGCATGTTTATGTGGTTCCACATCATGCCTGATCTCTCACAGGCAGTATGTTGGGAGACAGTCTGCGGTGTACAAACATCAACGGGATCAGTGTGCATTTCTGAGTAAGCAAAGCGGTGTGTCTTTAAGTTGAACCTTTACACACACACATACACACACACACACACACACACGGTGGCTTTCTTTACCTCAGTACTTCTTTCCCCGCTGGTTGGCCATCAGGGCAGACTGGTGGTGTGTCTGAGGTGTGTGGCTTACCACCATGTCATTGCCTGGAGGTTCTTACTGTCTGTTGTCACCTATGCACACACAGATGTTGTGTTTGACCTCTCTGATCGATCCAGAATGAAGGAAACCATCAACATTCATAAATACAGGTACATAAAGGATTGAAATGTCACATTTTTTGCATCATAAATTATAGCTATGTGCAAAGTTAGAGCTCTTTTAAAAGACTGAATGTGTAACATCGTTGGTTTCATCTGTCTAGTACTGGACTTTTTGTCAGTCGGAGGAAGTGTTTGCTGCTTCTTGTTTCCAACAAGTCCAACAATGCAAAAGCAAAGAATGACAAGATGTTAATCTTGTCCTTTTTTTTGTTTTTGTTTCTGTTTTTCATTTCATTCCTAACATCCCACATGCTGTATTGGAAACATTTTGCTGGATATTCATAATTTCAGTCATGCAATTGGCAAGAGAGACTATCAAAAGTATTTGGAAAGAGTGCCGGTCTGTTTAATATTGTGGTTGTATGATTTTTGATTTTGCTTTTCTGTTCCTGTTTATAAAAATCTTTTTATAGACAATAGAAGAATCTGCTCAGCAACTTAAAATCAGTTCTCAGTGTTTTGTTGTTTATTGGACTGATTTAAGAGATATGTTTCATTACAGGACAAACAATAAGACTTACAATAAGACAAACGTGATTTTTGTGATGTTTTTTCTATTAATGTGAAGGCGTTTAATTTCAGACTTGTGCTGTGATGGAAGTCTGACGTTGTGACTCCTGCTGCTTATTCAGGCATGTTAAATTGATCAGATTTACATAAAGAGATGCACGTCTGAAAGGGGCCCAGGTGTACAAACACATTTTGGCATTTGACTTTCTGGACTGTCACTGTAGGGATATGATAGCAAAAACCTAAGAACCAGAGTTACTGATGATAAGAATATGTGCAGTATATACGTAGACACACTCACCTTTCCTAATACAATCTCTAATAAGACAGGTCAACAAGGGAGTTATTTTAACCTCAACTAAGTGGGGAAGGTAATTCACTGGTCCATCCTCTCCTCTGCTCTCCTCTGCTCTCCTCTGCTCTCCTCTGCTCTCCTCTCCTCTCCTCTCCTCTCCTCTCCTCTCCTCTCCTCTCCTCTCTGTAAACACATTGAAGAGCAAACGTTTTTAACTTGGAGTGTTAGCACCAGAGCTCTTCTGCTAACTGACCCGGGGCACTGAAGAGCTGCACATAACAGAAGCCCACATTGGCTTTTGTGTGCAGGAGGGTCTTTACATAACCCACGTAACCAAGCACATTGTCTAGCAACCAGCCGGCTACTGAAGAGCCTTGTAAATGGAGGAGGGGGTCTGCTTGAGAGGAGGCCAGTAGCCGGGTTGAGAGGCTAGGGGAGCTAAGCTACACCATGACTAAAGGCTAGTTTGTTAGCTTGATAATGCCCTAAGGGTACTGATGCAATGAGCTCCTTTAGCAGCAATGGCTCTAATAAAAAGAAATCACTTGTTGCAGTGTCAATTTGGAAACAAATCTGTCTTAAAGATAAATTATGCCTGCTTGCACACAAAAATCCTTGAAAGCCCCATTTAATAAAGTCATATTTTTCACAAAAAGTCAAAACGCCCCTCACTATGCTCCCTACTCGGTTACTCCACAAAGCCCGGCCTTCTTCACCCTGTTTCCAGTGTTTGGGTCTGAGCCAGAATTCCTTTGGAACTGCCCAGGATGTTGAGGTATATTTTTCCTCCTCGCTCCCAACGATTAGTTTTTTTTTCACGATGTTTTCTTTTGGCAGAAGAGAAATGTTTGCGTGTCTCTCTCATTGCACCGTCCAGATCGCACCCAAAAGACTTTAAGATCTTTAATATATACATGTCTGGAGTCATTTTTAAATATTTTTGGACAGCTAGGAAGGAAAGTAACTAAAATATGATCACTTTTGTCAAGTATTTACGTCTTGTTACGTGTTTAATGAGGTATCAGTGGATACAACAGCAAACTGTCTCAACTTTGTGAAATCTTAATGATAATTCTGCAGATTAATTTCCATTATCTGTTCCATTACAGTGTTAAAAACACAGACTAACACCTATTGTCCTCAAACAGTTGCGAGAGTCATTTGAGAGGCAGCACAACAGGCTCTCACCGGTAACTGTGATTTTGACACAGCGACTCATTATCAGCTCCACACTTCACCTTAGATCAGATGATAATGACCCATTTATCACCGACACTTGATGCCCCTGTCATTCTTAACAGCTCCCTGCCAGGACAGAGGAAGCTTTTACTGCTGTTCCTGAGATGTCACTATTGTTTTCCAATACACAAAGACAAGGTGTCCTGATGGCCCCTGTGTGAGTCCCCGGACGGCCCCTAGTTGCACCACTGAGGGTTTTCTCGCTATTGTCACCCGGGCTGCAATCACAGGGCACGGCCTGAGTATGGAGGCGGGGGGAGGTGGATGAAGCTTGTATGGGTGCTTTGAAAAGATGTGTGAAATAGGAGTATGGGTATTAAGGGTCTTGGCTCAGTTGGGGGTCTATTGTGCTGAAGGCTGAGCCCCCTACTGGCATCCATGATCTCCTCCATTGACACAGAAGCTCTGCTCCGCTCCCTGTGTGTTTTTTGTCAACCTCTTTCTCACTACTCCATCTCACTCTCTCGCTTTCTCTAGCCTGGTGTCTCTTAACCTCCCTTCTTCAGCTCCCTTGTCGCTCTGAGTCAGAGCCAAAGAATCTGGAGAGTCCTCCTCTCTCCTGTCTGAGTTAACTGGATTCATGCTAATGCGTTTAATGGCTGTGAATGGCGATCACCATCGTGTCAACTGCTACTATATGCTTTAGAAGCCCTATAAGTCATATATTATATGGCCAAAAGTATGTGGACACACCTGTCCTTAGTAGTATTTTAGTTATGCTGAATAAACCCACATTTTTTCTAGCAAAATTTCACCCAACACCAACCAAAAAATGCTAAATTTAAGTATTTAAAACAAATACATCATTTGACATTTTCTGTTTAATTCAACTGGTAATATTCTGATCATCTTACATTATGGTCTAAATGTTGTTTCAAATCCCTCCAACCTCGCAATGAATGTAATTCTGGTGGAAAATATAACTGTAAATCAATTTTATTTTAATTTAGGTTATTGTTTGGTCTAAAACCTCCCAGAAAATATCATAATCAGTCAGTAATACGGCAGAAAAGGACTTCCTTAGTTCCAATTTAGGGACTTATTAATGCTACAACATACAATTATATTTTAATAGTGTGCTTCCAACATTAGTAGTTTCATATAGCTTGTATAGAAATGGCTTTTAGAGTTTATTGTGGAGGAACTTGACTGCTCTGCACGGAGCCCTGTCCTCAACTCCATCCGACACCTTTGGGATGAACTGGTACACCAACATCAGTGGCCGACCTCAATTATGCTCATGGCAGCACAAGGATACAAAATATTGTATAAGGTCTTACAAGAAGAGTTGAGGCTGTAATAACAGTGTATTAATGCACGTGCTTTTCAGTGGGTTTGTTCACAATCTCACATAGATGTGACATTCAGCTATCCTAAGTCTATCACACTATTTTCTTGACTTGACATCATTCTCTTAACGTTTATTTGCACTGATATAAAGTATATTCTCCTCTTTCTAACTCATCGTTTCTCTCCGTCACCCCACAATGCACTCTGGGTGATTCGGATGCAGGTTGTGAGCGTGTTTCGGACAGATTGTGAATGTGTGTGTACATACACCTATTTGCACAGTGTTATCCAGCTTGTGTGAGGCCAACAGGAGTCGTGCGATTGTCAATAGTAGAAGTCAATAAAAACCCGTCATTGACAAAGAGAGAACAAACAGCTGCGGTTTGTTCAGGATTTCCTAACAAACACTCCACAAGAAGGGCCACGGATAGTGGCGAGGAGAGAGACAGAGAGGGGCAGTCAGGACTCGACTCTCCCTGTTTAACACCAGATAAATCAGGATGTCGTTTCACTCATCAGGTTACTGGATGATGATCCAACCTTGCGCATAAAAACACAAATATACATTCATGAATGGAAGTATTTATTAATTTTCTTTACTAGTAGCAATACCATAATCTTAAAGTACTAAATATAGATTGATTCAAATATTATCAGAAAAATGCACCTAAATATCAGAAGTAAAAGCACATAATAAACAAAATGACCACTCTTTTAGTGTAGTTATATAATATACTATTGCATTACTATATTATTGAAGGTAAGCACTATTTGAATGTTACTTTTTATGCAACATCCCATCATATTTTATAAGAATATTCTTCTATTTGATTTATTTAGCGATCTACAAAACATACTTATTTCCAACAGTGTCCCAAGATGTAAAAGGACAAACAGAAAACATTTTTCAACATTTTTGATTACAGTCTTGATTCTGGTCACTCTTTCGAGTGATACTGAACCAACTTCACAGAAGCTCAAACATGGTTAAAAAAAAAAAAGGTGAAATTATTATTTTATTTTTCTCTATGCACTGCTGTTACAAAACAATTCACCTTCGTTGCCGTAGTAATGTGATCTCTAAAACATTCATATAAGAAGACTAGAGAGGCTTTGCACTTTCAAATAATGTGTACTGTAGTTTCTTGAATGTGGATGGCATCCTAAATGTGGTAACAAACCTTCTCCTGACCTTCACTTGAGCTGCTGTGTCTTAAAAAAACAAACCTGAATCAGTTCAAACTATATAAAAAATATATATCCACATGAAAACATCCAAATACAACAAAAAACAGATGGCCCAAGTCAAACATCATCAGTACTCTTATGTTACTTCATGAATATGGCCTGACTTGACCCCTTAAAGCCTGTCTAGTAACCACGACTGTAACATTACCGCAAAGATCATGAGATCACAATGTCTTTAGTTAATGAACTTGTGTCAAGTTGTGCTGACATCATCCTGGAGTTGTCTGTTGTAGTCCCACGTCCCTTGTAAATGTCCTCAGCTGGTGCAGACCAGTCAGACCGGGACAAATGTGCAGGCTGACCACTGTGGCCTGCGGAGAGAAAATGAAGGACTGTGGGATGTTGTAAAGAAAATCTATCGTTAAGCGTCGCCGTTTGGCTTTTCAGGAGGCCGTATTGGCTGCGGCGGTGGCCTTTAACTTTTGGCACTTGAGATTACTTCCTGTGATTTCTTTTACTTGCTTATTTCAATAGATATTAACAACGCTACTCTTGTGAAAATACACCTCTACTCTCACTTTTTAAAGTGCACTTATTCTTAAGAGCACCCGCTAATAAGTTAATGTGTGAAATGTGAATGACAACAGTGTCCCTGGCTTGCACTGTCCCTCGGGATAAGTCACCACAATAGGAGCACAACACTAGAGCCCTTGTGCAAACAAAGTGTTCTCGAATGAAGGAGGCATTTAAAAATGATCGCTCTCCACAAACAGAATGCGACCCTCCTCTCTCTGTCCTGCTGTCACCCCCTCCTCCTCCCCAAACTCCCTCTTTTTATCATTCTCCCCCTTCTTCTTCTTCTCCCTCTCTCCCTGTTCTCGTCTGTCCCTGTGCCCGTTAAAGACATTTGGCCTGTGCTAAACCTGAAGTGACAAATATCCTCTTCCTCTCGCCATCAAAGAGCTGTATCTGTGTCCTTGTTTTCTCAGAGCTTTTGAGGGGCTGATCAGTGGAGGAGTGGTAAGGAGAGAAAGTGCTGCAGTGCTGGATATAAGTTGGAAACAGGGAACGAGTGGCCTGACTGGGGAAAAGAGAGGGAAAAAAATGAGGGGGGACTGAGATCGGAGGTGGAGAGCAGAGTGATTAAAATTCATCCCACGGTGCAAACAAAAGGAGGAATGAAAAAGGGAGAGAATGCAGGACAGAGGAGAGAGTGAGTGTTGGGGGGAGTAAGTAAGATTTGGGGTGAAAAGAAGATTGTAAGCCTCAGCAGATCCCTGAACAGTCTCCCCCCTCTAAATGACTGCCTTTGACTCACAGCACAATCACCCTCTGAGACAACGGAAAACAAGGGAAGAAGAGGGAGGAAAGTGAAGAGGAGTAGGAGATGGATAGATGAAGAGCAAGGGGGAAAGAAGGAGAGAGAACATTAATTATTCGACAGGCTTTTCCTTCCAAGATTTACAGAGGCAGGTTGAACAGGGGGTCAACAATTGACTCAATTACAAGACAAACTCTCCAAGGGCCCTACACCACCACTCACCACAGACCCTGCAGCTCTCGGGCAGGCTGTTGATTTTTTTTCTCCCCCTCTTTTCTTTTCTGGTAAATGTTTGCCCCTCTTCAGGTGCCCCTGGCAGACGCAGGAACTCCAGCCCTCGGCCAGACTTTAACCTTTTCACCAACTGAATGATTCCCCTCTCTGTTCTCCGTGAAGAGCCGGAGGGAGAGAGGGAGCGAGGGAGTGAAGAGGCAGAAGAAGGGCGAGGAGCGTTCTCTTTGTCAGGCTTTATAGCTGGTAATGAATAAGAAACGTCTGGTGACCCAAGAGCAGAGGGGTTTTTTTTTACATCACACAGGTGGAATTTCTCTTTTACTCAAGTCGGCCTTGAGTTACGTGGATAAAATTATTACAACAGACACACAGACACTGAAGGAATTAAATAAAATTCAACTCATCTGTGCAAAATTCATAACTTTACATGAAACATGTTATTACATTAGCTGTAGTTTTCAGTCAAGAAAAATGGATTGCAGTTACAAAGTCTAAAAATGTTTTACCAGTTATTTATAAATGCTTAGAGCTTTATCGTGGAGTAATTTTAATTAGAGTCAAGTATTAAAGTAATCAAAATACTTAACTAATTTGTAAAATGATTCATTGTGCTTAGTCAGATCTTAATTTTAATTATCATACTTTTATATTATCAAATTTGTAATGAAATATGTTATAATTAGGAGTACTTTACTGTAGTTAATATGCAGATAAGTGCATTGGAAGTATTATTATCACAGGTAAAATCAGTTGTCAAATTAAGAGAAGATAGATAGATAAAAATATACTTTAAAGTGCTACAAGAGAAAGATCACAAAGATTTGAAGCTGTAAAACATCATATCATGACATTTACACTGGATCCTACATTTCCCATAATGCAACTCAGCAGCATCTTTCATTAAACCCTCTCAGCCTCCTAAATGTTCACTTCTTTCAAACCCAACAGAGGATTCTTAAAAAAGATAACCATGATGACGTCAGAAGACATCATACAGCTGTTTTTACAGGCTGAGAAGGAGCTCAAATGACAAGTTAAGAAAATTTTAAAATCAGTGGAGTGACCTTTTAATTATACCAAAGCAAAAAACATCTATTTATTAGTTAATATATGAGTGTCAAACAGTATATAATCTATTATATATTATCACATATCAGACTCCTAAAAAGTTTTACAGATACAGCACCTGTGTTTTCTGTTTTCCGCGGCCACTGCCACTGAGAACAAATGAGAACTTATGGGAGTGTTCACTATTGTTCCTGGTGACCCTGCATTGATAAGGTCGGACAATACAGTGAGGAATGGGATTTCAACAATAGGTCTCCAGTCCCTCTCTCCTCAGTCAAAAGGACTGCTCAAGCATAGTGCCGCTCAACACTGCTCACTCTCTCTCTCCCTATTTTTTTTTCTGTTTCTCTTCTTCCATCAACTGGCTTTTTCTTCACTTGTTTCTCTTTGTCACTCTCATTTTCTCTCACCATCTCTGTCTTTCTCTCTCTTTCTATCCCTTCGTATTCCCCCCATTCGGCCTTTGTGAAGGAGAAAGGAGAGCATGAATACCACACACAGACTCTGAATCGCCTGCTGCACAGCAACATTACTGCCGCCAGATTTTTTCCATCTCAAGTGAATCACTCTACCTCCTTTTTTTTCTCTCTCTACAGGAAACAGTGGTAAAAGTGTACTCTCCTTGCCCTCCTTTTATCTTTGATTTCCCCTGTGTCAAGTCCTAAAGCTCAGTTTTTTATCACGTTTGTGTAATGAGATTATTATTTATTGAGAATTGTATCCCCAGATATTATGGGCACATGGGTCCTTAGGCTCAGTCCATGTGTGTATATCAACATTTCTAATGAAATAATTTCTTGTGAGCGGCGTAACGACCTGTTTTTAATTACAGTAAGACTCTGACATCAATTATATTTGACTCAAAGTGATTAAAAGCTTACATGAGACACTGTTTGGTCCAAAACAGTGGATATTAATGAAGAGTTACTGTCTCAAACATTGTTTCCTGAACTCCCAAATGATGTGTGATTAGTTTCCAAAATTCAGAAAGTTGTTTGGAAAGTAAGATTGGCAGTGAATGTGTCATTACCGTTAAAACACACCTCATTCATTTCAAGAATGACCAGTGGCTAATGTTAGCTAACTTTGCTATTGTTGTGTAACCGGCTTAACCGCCACCGTCCATCAGGTTTGGTCTGGCTTACGTGAGGTATTTAACAATCTTAGTTTTTTCTCGTACTATATTAACATCAACTCAGATATATCAGAGATTTCAGAAAAATATTTTCCCCCTCACGATTATGTTGGATTTTGAGGTCAGTTGGATTTACAAGTCAGAAACAGTTTTATATGATTATTCCTGCATGATATTAATGCAGCATTAAGTAATTTAGTGACTGACTTAAGGGAAAGTTTGTAAGTTAAATAAGAATCTATTACCAATGCCACAGATGCCACTGTTAAGCAAAAGTTACATAAAGTCACTTACATTATTGGTTTTAATTACGTTGCTAACCTATATGGTACTTGTCAGGGTTTCTTCTTTTTTGTTATACAGAGCATGAGTGATGAAACCTCCTGGAGGTGTGTGCGTGTCTACGTGTCTTTAGTGAGCCATTCACAAGCTGCTGACGTAAACTGTGCCCTTCTTCTTATTGTGTTTGTCACATCAGGTCTCCGGGTCATCAGGGCCGACCGCCACCCTCTCAATTCCCTATATGTGTGTACGTGTGTGCATGTGTGTGTGTCTCTGTTTGTATTTGTGTGTGTATGCACATCTCTTTTCAGCGCCTGTGTGGCAGTTTATGTACAAATACAAGAGCGTACAGTTTGCCTTTAAATGCTCGAGTCTGTGTATCAGAGTGTTTACGTGTGTGTTGTTTTATGTGTGTGTGTGTGTGTGTGTGTGTGTGTGTGTGTGTGTGTGTGTGTGTGCATGCGCTCCCTGCGCATCACTGAGCACTGCATGGAGATACAGACTGGAATTTAGGGCTGAGACACAGTGAAAGGGAGCCCCTTCCTCATGCGTGAGATAGGATCAGTGTTTACATGCACAAATAGCAGAAAGCTTCTGTGATTGCAAAACATCTGCACTTTTCTGGTGTAAACTGCAGCATTTGAAAGACATTAAAACATCTTTATCTGACCGGTTTTCCACCAAATGTTTTGAAATTAGTAATTGATTAACGTTGATTGTGTGCGGACAGTGACGCTTTCATGAAGCTGGTTATGTTTGGAAAACGGCTGGTTCTATTCGCTGTGAGGTTTAACGTGGGAACTGGCACCGGTTGCAGCTAAAAAGCTGTTTTTGTACAAGTAGATAACTACTGGAGTCTGGTGCTCATTCTTACACTTAACATACAGAATGTTAAATGTACCCTGCTGCGGTTTCACTGTAAACAGTTTTGTTTACATTTAACATTTCCCACCAGAAAACACAGCACATATCCTGAAGGCCTAGAAAACATATTGAATGCATTACACGAATGCTTTGAAACCTCCTTGTTTCAAGTTGGGTTCTTCTTCTCCTCTTTTATTGTTACATTGACACATTTTACAACACATTACTGCCACCAGCTGTCAATCTGCAGTCAGCAAGTATGTGTAACACACACATACATACTGTACATGCTTATGTTTATACAGTATGAGTGAATGAAGAACGGATGTTGCACAGTAAAATCAAGTACCAACTTTGGATTCATCCCTCCATAACTTGGATATTACTCTTATTTCCCGGTACTTTGAATGCACCCCACAAAGAGCTACAAGTAGCTACTAACTATGATCCCAGTACCTGTTCTCATGTCAGCTAAAGGTAACCAATCACAGCCAATTTGGCCTCTTGCAACACTCTTATGTTATCTGTCTAATTTTTATATAGAGCAACATTTGAAGCTATTCAATCTAGACATCTTTGATTAAGGAACAGCTCACTGATTTAGATCAAACATGGACTGTAAGAAGTAGTTTAAGTTATTCAACACTTCAACACACTTCAACACAACAAACCATTATTCATATGTCAGTTTTGCGTGATGCCTGCTAATCTGACAAACACAAGTAGAAGTCCTTCAAAGACATATTCTCACCTCCAGTTCAACCCTGTTTCACATCCAGATTGTGTTCCCCATCCTTTTGTTTTTCGTGAATGTCTCGTAGTGTGCACGAAACAAGTGGTGCAAGTCTTGTGTGCATGTAGCTACTCAAATGAATGAAAGGAAAAGTTCTGAGGTCAGTCAGAAATCTTGTTTTTTGGGGGTAATGTGTGGTGTCCACACTTCAATGAGACACAATACGTGACAAAACTAGTGAAGCCATTCTTCAAGTGTGAGGTCTCTCCCACAAATACAAATTAGAAAATCTGTGTAAAATGTGTTCCCAACTTCACGATTGATTTCACAATCAATTTAAATTAATTACAGTTTAGATTGCTCAAATTCCTCATATGTTTTTGATCTCACCAGTCTGCGTGTCTCTTTATTTGAGCGCAAAGCCTAAAATGTGGCTATAATAAGTGCATTTTTTCACTTGTGTGTGTGTGCGCAAGTGTCAGTTTGTGTGTGTGTGTGTGTGTGTGTGTGTGTGTGTGTGTGTGTGTGTGTGTGTGTGTGTGTGTCTGTGTCTGTGTATGTGTGTGTTTTAAGCTCCTCAGCCCCCTCCAATTCACAGCCAGCTGAGTAGCTGATTTGTTGCCTTTTAGTTATGTTAATGCCACTTAATTACAGCCCTGGTGGGAACTTAAGACACACACACTCTCTCTGTCTCCCCTCTCTCTCTCTCTCTCTCTCTCTCTCTCTCACACACACACACACACACACACACACACACACACACACACCAACAATCACCTTGCTTGCATGGATGTGCAATTTGTGATCAAGAGACTATTGTTACAGGATCATTCAGCCATTTTTATTCTTTGAATCCTCACCCCTACTTTTTCCTCCCTCTCTCTCTCTCTGTCTCTCTCTCTCTATCTCTGTGTGTCTCTCTCTCTCCTTCTCCCTCCCTCTCTCTCTCTCTCTCTTTCTGTCTGTCTTTCCTTTTGCATCTTTTTATTCCACGCTATAATAATCAGCTCGGCAGATATCATGGCTGCTGCTTGGCGCGGCCATCAGCAGCGTGGCGTCAGTCAGTCCTGGGATCTCCGAGTTGTAACTCAGCGTGTGTGTATGTGCATGAGTGTGTGTTTATGCGTGTGTGTTGTCTGTGTTTTGTTTAGTTTGTAGACTCCTCCGGACAGCCATGACTCGTCTCTTCCTGACAGCATGTGAGCCTGCCGCCCTGTCAGAACCCGGCCAAGCCTTTCATTCGTTCAGGGAAAGTGTGTGTATGCATTTGCGTGCATGTGTGTGTGTGGGCGATTTTGCCTGTGTGTGTGTGTGTCCTCTTGAGTCACATGCTAAGCCCCAAACATCAGCTCAGGGATCCCAGCCAATTAAAAGCCAATGCAGGCCCGGATGCCTTGCCCCTACCAACATCTGGGTATTAAACGAAACGCCTGCCATATATTAGTTATGAAGTCAGCAGCTCTGAGAAGGACCACACAGGAGAAGTGCACATTTTACTGTATGTCTCAGTGATCCAAATAGTCGCTCTGTAATTTGTTCACTGTGTAAATTGATGAGGTTTGTTTAAGTAAATGGCAAGCAGAATGAAAAAGAAGAACATAATTTTCATCCCTACTGTTTTGCATCAACAGATTTGTCAGCAGTCATCAGTTCTCGTTTGATTTATAGCTTTCTGCAGATTCCCAGTGGGCTCACACGGGAGAGATGAGTTGTGGACTGAGCACATTCTCCGTGGAGGAGTGCATTGTGTTGTTCCATGTGTAAATTCGTAAAAAATGAACAGGCAATCAAAGTGTTAAAAGAATTTTCTTTGACACTTAAAGGAGGGTGTGGAGCGTATGAGGAGGAGAACATGGGAGTAAATGCAGGGGGAAAAGATGGAGGTATGAGTGAGAGGAGGAGCACAAGCGTGAAAGTGATGATATAACACCGTATAATACAATGACCCTTATCACGGTTGCACACACAAACACACACACACAGATGCACACAGTGCATATTTAGTCATACTACTGATGAAGACAAGTCTCCACATGTGTGTTCAGCTGCTGGGACAAATTTAACTACAGTTTACATGTTGAGGAGTGAAAGTAAGAATGAAGACAAAGAGAAAGAGACAGATTTGCTGCAAAGAACAAGATGATTTGTTTATGATGTGCAGCTAAAAGAGATGTATCCCAGAAACCTGAACTTTCAGCTTGACTCTCTGCGCACACATCTACTTTAGATTTACAGTTGGACTTGCACAATAGGTGGCTATTGAAACATGACAACTACAAAGATCTGCTTCTGAGACATCAATTGATTCAAAAAGAAAACAGGATAGTAAAAGATTTAAGACTGTTGAGTCTGTTTGTAAGTGAGTTTGCTTCATGTTGTTTGAGAGCAAGTGTTTTGTTCTGTTTAAACTAAGTGATAATAAATTGAGTAAAAATGAAGTCAGATCGTTTTGTTTTTTTTATTTGGTCCTTAATTAGATTTGTTTAATTTATTGTAATTATGAAACTTTCAAAAGGTCTTTGATGGTCCGTTTGTCTCGCAGGATTTTACAATTGCTTTGGCTCATTTTGCACAACAATGTTCAACTTTTACTACAATAAGACAACATTCATCACTGAGGTTGAGAAGTGTGACATGTTTTCTTACAAGAAAGATAAAGGCACTTTGTTCAGTACCCCAAAGTACTGACAAATTATAATTTTAAGTGTCAGAACCAAAACTCTGTTTATTGTATTGGCACCACTAGCAAAAAAATAAATTTCACACAGTCAGCCCTAGTTTGGATTCATGTCTTCCTGCTGGCAGAGAACAGTGACCATGTTTTGTTTGGCTAAATATAGCAAATCTACAATGACTCAGCTAGAGACGGGATACACGTCTGAACCATATAGCTGCATGATTCGTTTATTTTTTGACATTTAAATCTTGGCTAGTTTAATTTTACATTATATATGTGAGTTAATGCAGTTAGTCTGTCTTCAACATCAGGCAGTTTGTCACAGTATCTGGCTGTTTTAGGTTGACCCTGCCTTTAATTCTACACATATAACATCTCTCTCCCGATCTATTCGTAGCTCAGTCCGTATGGACTTGGCTTGGGAACCGGAGGGTGGCCGTTTCAGGTCCAGCATGCACCAAAAAGTATGGAGGGTGGACTGGTAGCTGGAGAGGTGCCAGTTCACCTCCTGGGCACTGCCAATGTGCCCTTGAGCACAGTACCGGACCCCTAACTGCTCCCAGGATGCCACTACATGGCTGCCCATCACTCCACCACATGTACAGCAAACACCTTTCAAACCATGAAACAAGAGCTCAGTCATGATCAACCATCTCCTCATGGCTTTCTCCTGATTAATCCGGCTGATTCAATTTCATGGTTGTGTTGTCTGTTTCACATTTCCCCTCTGTGAGAGGCTCTCAGACCTGTGGTCACTGCGTTCGTCTGGTGGCCTGCAGGCCTCATCTGCTTCTGTCGTTGTTTGGAGGGACTGCACGGCGGTTTCTCCCACACACCGAACACACACACACACACACACACACACACATAAAAAAACACACACACAGCCTTGTGTAGTGAACTCTTAGTCTATGTCTCTTTCTGCTTTTCTTTGTCTGTCTTGCTCAGAGCCACACACATCCGCTGGGTTTCCACCCACGCACACACACACACACACACACACACACACACACACACACACACACACACACACTCTCTCTCTCCCCCTCCATCCCCTGGAGCCCCTCTGTCTCTCTTTCCTCTGTCTCTTTTTCCTCACGAGTTTTCCACCTCCTCTCTCTCCTCCCTCACTTCCAGCTGTGTTATACAGCTATGGAATATAAGTAGCAGCAGGCTGGCTATAAATATCGCCTGCCCACCCAAGACTGTTAGGATTATTATTTTTCTTATAATCACTGTGGTCTTACTATAAACCGAACAGATTATTATCTGGTTTTTGTTCCCTGGTCCCTGTTTCAGTGTGTGGCAGACAGCTCCGGTGGATTTCTGCAGAGGACATGTTTTGCTGGTATCAAGGAGATGATTGAGTGCAGAAGACCTTGATTTGTATTTGAAACACTACAGTGACGGTAGAGGCTCAGCGGTGATGAGTAGACTGGACAAAAACCAGGAGGAAAGATGACGTAGAGCTGCAGAGAGCATGGAAGGAAAAGAGCAACAAGCAGTTGGGTGACGTTCAGGAGAGCTGGTGAAGGTGAAGAGGAGTGCTTAGTTCGATTTACAATGACAAAGCACAGTTCTTTTTTTTCTTGAAAATGGGGGTGGGGCTCCTAGTTGTTTATAGATGGAGCATTTGTACGCGCTGCCTCGGTCTACAGCTGGAAGCCAGCTGTGTGAATCAACCTCTCCTCATCTGCTTTATCCATCCATCCTTCTCTCCTTCTTTCCTCCCCCCGTTTCCTCCGCTTCTCCTCCTTAAAAGGAGTTCAAAGAAATATTTGTGGTCGGGGGCATTACCTACCTGATACACAGAAGGAGTTGAAGAAGAAGAAAAGGGGAAGACAAGACAAGAGTTTGATGTTACTTGGTAGACAGAGAGGGGAGGAAGGTGTGCATGGGGGGAATAAAAGAGGCTGGAGGTAAAGAGAGAGAGGAGGGAGGAGAAGAGGAGAGGAGCGGGGGTACAGGAAACCACAGGTATGTGCAGGATGGCGGGTGGGTGGCCTGGAGAGAGGACAGAGAAAAAGTGGGATTTTGGAGGAGTAAACGAACGGCAAGCTAAGGGGAGGGACTAAAGATGAAATGTGTTGGAAGCATGGCTACTCTTAGAGGTATAGTTGTTGGTTGAAATCCCTGAACTGAAAAATGTTAAACATCTCGCTGCCTGTTGGGAAAATGAAGCTGCTCAGTGGCCGGCAGTACAAAACTGTGCTTGTGCAGGCAAATGAAAACAAGGAGAGGTGAACCACTCCTAATCCTAAAACAAACACTATCAAGTCACTGACTGATGAAGCCAACAGTTACTAAAGTGCTAAAACAGTAATCATGACTGTGCAACAAAGCCAGTGTGTTGCTATACATGTGACTACAAAGCAGCTTGAGTAAATAAGGGTACTTTTGGCATGAAATTGCTTCTCTGTCAGTGTGTTTAGCCGGTATTTTACCTTCTTTGCTCGTCTCTACACCCATCACAGTTGTAGAATATGTGCATAACCATTTATTCGAATAATAATATGGCTTTTAGCTTGAATAACATGTAAAAAAAAAATCACTAAAGGCTCATTGGGTGCTGTTTTCTGCTCTGTTTGCTCTACTCTTCTCTACTGAGCTCGGTTTAGCTCCGCTCCCGCTTCTACTGTTTGTAGTCGCATTGAGCTGCCGCGCTCGAGCCCTCTAGTGCCCCGATGTCTGTCATCAGTCACTCCGACTGTGTAGCAACAAGGGATCAACGTTTCATTCTGCCATTTCGACAAGGTGAGAACCCCAACAGTGAGACATCAGCACCGCAGCTTCCTCAGCCCACAGTTTACAGTTTACATGGATACGTGAGGTGTGAATCAGTGGGGTTGAAACCTGGGTTATGGTGTTGACTGTATTAAACCACAGTGCTAGTCTAGTAAACATTAGTTTAGAGCTTCAGGGATTCTTCATTCTCAACGTGGCTGCCAAATTACAAGTTTACCCCAAGCCTTCCCCCTTTTGAACCCAATATCATCAGTAGTATTTTTGTCATGTGATCCCCAACAAACTTTGAAGAGAACAATTTGCAAGGTCAGAGATTTTCCCTAACGTTACCTTACATCTAATCTATTCAATTTAGTGATTTCTTATTTTAAATAAAATTGTATCAGTAACATGGCAGGTAAAAAGTTTGCTCATTTATTTTGATACTTTTCTGTCCCTATATGAGACTATATGCAATACTATAACTACATTACAGGCCATAGTGATGTGGATGCAAATCCATGCACACTATGTTTCAGAATTGCAATTCAGATTTGCAATAAACATCATCAAATTACAGTTTTGGACTAAGGTCCTGGACTTTTTTTCTGTCTTTGTCAGTGATGTTCAAGATGGAAACAGGCAGTCAATGTCTGACATTAGGATATATCAGAAAATAAGAAGTAAAGAACCAGAACATTGAATCAGTGGAACGATCGATAAACATTTTCAGAAAGAAGACAAGGTCAAAAAATATCATAGACGTCCAGAAAACAAATCAGCAAATAGTTTTATGTCATACTTCAAGATATAAATGTCAATGAATTAGGACAAGAAGCATATATTTTTAAATTGCCAATTTGGGCAACACTAAGGTCATCACAATGAAATGATTTCCCTGCCCATAAAATACATGCGTCACAATGATGTTTATGTCTTTTGAAAATGTCAGTTTGGGCTTAACAGAAATGAAAGCTTTTAAAAAAAAACCTCAAAGTAGCTGTTCAAGTAGATATGACGTTAATCTTCCCTGCAGCAGGTCAGTGAGTAGGGCTTATTGTACATTACAGTGATGTCTCCAGCCCTGTGGCCTTTCGGTGGTCACACCATTGGCCCCCATCACATTACAGCAGCTGTGAGGAATTCAGAGAGTCTGGGTAAAAGGGGTAAAAAAAAAAACGGGGAAGGGGGGAGAAGCAGGGAAGGAGGAGAGTCTGTGTTGGGTGGAGGGGTTACAAAAACAAAGCCAAAATTTAAAAACAAAGTTTACCACCGAAGGAAAACAACAGGGCTAGAAAAAGTTGGTGGGTGAGGAGAGAAAGAAAGAAACGAGGAGAAAAAAAAAAACGAAAAAGAAAATGAGGTAAAATCTGGACTGTGGTTGGCTGAGGGCCGGGGCCCCGCCTTCGTTTCCCCCCTCTCTCTCCCTCCCTCGCTCAATCTCCAGCCCTAACACAACAGAATCCCCCACAAGCCCAGCCACATCAGGAACGGCTGGCTACATTATAGCTGCCATTATCGTCTCTCAAGTCATAACAGCCAGAGAACACCCACCTCGACTGCAGCTCCGCCAGGAGGGGGGAGGGGCGAGGGAGAGGTCGCAAGAGCAGGAATGAGCCGAGAGGGAGAGAGGGAGAGAGGGAGAGGGTGGAGGCAGCAGGGAGAGAAGAGGGGGAGAGAGATAGCTAGAGATACAGAGAAATGAAAAAGGCAGAATGAGGGGAGGAAAGTAGGGACTGAGGGAGAGGGTGGGGGAGAGAAAGACTGGGACAAAATGCTCTCAGATGAGTGTTTACACTGCAGATGTGTGCTGTGAGTTTTATTTAGGCTGTTTTGTGTTGTCTAAGTAATAGATTATCCAGCAAACACACAAATGAGAACACACACATGAGCACACATGCTCACATTTCCATCTGAGAGTAGAGGAGAAATGAGGTTAAGAGGAGAGGGGCTGTCATTAAATGCCAACTTTTTTACATTGGCTGTGGAGGGAGCTGGGGAAGGGGTGTGTGTGTGTGTGTGTGTGTGTGTGTGAGCCCCAGTTTAGTGTTACACCTAAGAGTAGAGGAGTGTAGAAGCAGAGTGGAGCAGAGCCGGATCAGGCCTTTTGTCTGACACGACCAGTGACCTGTAGAAATGTCTGTCCTCCCTGGAGACTTCCTCAGAGGGAGGAGGAATGACGCTTTATGGGAATGTCACAAATGGCCAAACCGTGCAAGACTAAACTGTGTTTCTCACTGTATACTCACAAATACAAACTATCACCTTTGAAATGAAGTCTGTGGGACAAATACGAACCAAACGCCATTAGAAAAAAAGTGACCTAGTGCAGTCGAAACCATGTAGGTTACT
This sequence comes from Argyrosomus regius, assembly GCA_946959425.1. Lineage (NCBI taxonomy): Eukaryota > Metazoa > Chordata > Actinopteri > Sciaenidae > Argyrosomus > Argyrosomus regius. The sequence goes on from OX336885.1 coordinate 17,520,434, forward strand.
GCACTTGTGGAGCTCAAGGTGTTGATTTGCTGAGTGATTGTTAAGATAATATTACATTTTAATGACACCAGAAGGCAGTAAAATAAATGAACATAACTGTCGAGCCATGTTTTGTCAAGTTTGAAAATAAAAAGGTGCCCAGGTTTCTTAAAGTGAGACTGTTTGAAAGAGTAAATAACACATTCTTCCTCTTAATGATGGAAAGTTGAGTTCATAAGCACACCATGACTTAATTCAATACAGTCTGCTGCTACAGCCTCACTTGGTGTGGTAAGACCAGTAGCTTATGGTGGCTAATGTTAGCTAGTGTTAACAGATTTCAGTTCACTGACTTAATGACTTTTTTCACTTATATTGTCTTTTAATTGTCACTTTGTGTCACGTGTCACAGATTATTTAAAGCGCGCTAACAGCCTAGGATGATAGTAAAGCTAAAACATAGAGTAAATAGTGTATATCTCACTGACAATAAAGAATGGATGCGTGGCGTCACCCACAGGTTTATGAAGATCCACTTTGAAGCTCAATCAAGCTAATCTAACAATTGGCAAAGACGTGGATCATCGGTGCATCTGAGACAGGTTGAATGAACAGAGAAATTAGCTATTCTGTAGCCAGCCTCAAGTGGCCGTTCAAGGAACTGCAGTTTTTGGTACTTCTACCGCTTCACTTCTTCAGTTGCCTTTTGATATCTACCTAATGTTTACTATCATTAGCCACCATAAGCTCCTGGTCATACCAGACTAAGTAAGGCTGTAGAAACAAAACCCCATTTTGCATTTTGTTGTTCGAATCCAACAGGAAAAATATGTTTGATCTGCTGCTGTAGTTAGTATCAGCTTCTGTTGCATGCTATGTCTTTACAGTACAGCTGACATTGAATGAGTAGGACTAATGGTCTATTAGGGATACAACCATGTTTTATTTATTGGTGGTAAGCTGTGGTGGTTTGGTGAGTAAGGAGGTAAGCCGGAATGGAAATGTATTAGGCTCGACCACACTCAGGACTTCTCTGGCTTGTTTAAAAATATCTTGCAAATGAAGTAAGCTCAGCTAATGCCATCCATCCAGGATACCATCCAACTTCAAGTAGGGACTTTAAAAAGACATCCACAAGTTTGTCTCTCTGGAAAAGTAGTACAGTCAAGTCAAGTCAAGTCAAGTTTACCTTGATTGATATTGTAGTGGTCACTTTGGGGATGGATTTAGCAGTGTCTGGCTTTTAGGTGTGGTCTACTTGTATTGGGTGGTGATGTTGCAGGGTTGTGAACCCAGAGTGTTTGAATGGAGAGGTTTTGGGTGTAGAAAGTGGCTGGACATCCTGTCCTCATCCTCAGCTCCTTGGTTCCTGCCCAGCTCTCTGTGCCGCAGTGGAGCAGACTTGTTTAGTTAGCCGTTTGATTTATGGCCTTGGGGTTTTTAATATGCTTCTGCCCCATCCCTCTAAAACCCAGCACCACAAAATTACACCAGGGAGCAAACTCCCTGAGAGTTTCTCACAAAATATTGAACTAAAATAGCACAATGCCATGACACCTGTGTCAGCACCATGCGTATATGGAATCATTCATGTAAATGTACTTACATGCTGTACAGAAATACATTCATCCACATATACGGTAGATAAATGCATATAAACACATGCTTTATACACATTCATATGGGATTTGTTGTTTTCCTGCATGAAAGACATTATTAGACATATTAAGTATAAACAGACTATACGTTGGTGTGATTTGGGTGTGCAGAACTATATTTTTTCTGTCAAATATTTGTTGAAAACTCTTCATATATAAATATATGAAAATGTTTATTTGTTTTACTAGATACATTTTGCAAGATTTTAATTGCCTCATACATAACGATCACTGGTGACTGGCAACATTTTTTATGGTGAAGGAATTCCTTTGTTTTTGTACAGCACTAAAGTCATAAAGAGGTAGTGGGCAGGATTTTTGCACCATAAACCTGATTCAACTTCCTAAGTCAACAAAAGCACTTTTTGGTGAACATTAGGGAAAGATTGTGGCTTTGGTTAAAACATTTAGGAAATGTCATGCTTCAAGTAACTATGCTTTTTTTTTTTTTAACATTCAAGATTATAAACTTTCTCTAATTTTGTGCTATGAGCGTATGCTGTATTGAAAACTATTAATTATTTTATTATAGCACGTTTTGTAAATATAATTTTACAACAAACATTTCCTTATTATACGATAAGATATAAAATATAATCTTGGCGTATTTGCTGTGCTGCTCAGACTTTTGCTCTGTTGACTTATTCTACGTTTGCACTTACTTTACAGTAATTCACTGGATACAAGCTCAAGCCATGCAAATTAATTACATAACAAACAGTTGAGTGTGTGTACATGGAGCTACAACAGTAACACTCACACACTCGCCCGCTCGCCTCAGTCCCTTGAGACACACTCGCAAACATATTTTTCAAAAAATTCCAGCTTGCTTATGCGCAGGTGGTCTCATACATTATTCACTCGTACTCTGAGATCCACCGCCATTTATCATGTCAAACACACACACACACACACACACACACACACACACGCTGCACTGCAAATACACTTGTCTCCAAAACTCCCCTCTCATACACACCTGCCACTGGGCTTACACAGTACAAACAGCTTTGGTATATTCAGTCACACTCACTCTTTCACACACAAACACACGTACACGCACACACACGCACATTCTCTGTAGACATGGTGGCCACTGGATTATTAAGCTGCCCCCTGGTGAGACTGACAGGTGTGTCAGTATGTGTGTATGTGTGTGTCAGGCAGTCTGGCGACCCTCTTCTTGGTATTTATTAGTTCTGGACAGCTGAGGTCCTCTGCGAGATCTCTATTTAGCACTTCCGGCTAATTATCATACACACATCCAAAGCCGGCGCTGAATATGTGTAATTATCCTCGGACCGCCCAGATCATTTAGCCACTTGCTAACTTTGCGTACCAAATCCCCCTGGTGGCTTGTGAGCTTAAATAGGTCCCTGCTGCCCTTTTAACACTTGTGCTACTACATAACAGGCCTGGCAACCTGTTGCACTCAAACCAGAGAGCTGTCATCTGAAGAGAACAGGAGCTTTCCCAGTTTGGGTTTGAACATTTGTCACATGAACAGCAGCAATGTGATATTTTGATTTGAAGTGCAGAGTTAAAGAATATGGTGTAATGGTATGTCTATTGCATTTTTAAAATATTGCTGCAGTGCACATAAAAAAAAAAATAGAGGCACACAAGGAAGAGACACACATTAACTAAGGCATATTTAGGATTAAAGGGTTAAAAAAAAGTTCACATGACAAATTATTAAGATTTATATGAACACATTGTTTGACTTCTCTCCATTTGTGGTAACTGTGACATCAGCGTGTACAGCAATTTTTTGGCCCTAATTACCTGTGTAACCATGTAGTCCCGACTATTAGTACCTGCACTGATGTGGTTGGATGTAATGAGCAGGTGCTCGTACTCCAGATCTCTCAGCTAGAATTACCTTACACATGCGCTCCTGCTGAAAGATAGCGTCTCAATATGACTTTCATACAAAAGGCTGCGTTGTTCGACGTTCACTTTTCTCTGTTTGCGTTGCTAACATCCCTCAACTTTTTTTTTTGTCTTTGAAGCTTTAAGGCAAAACCCAGACTTTGCTCTTCTGTATGTCTTTTCCACGCTGATCGCTACTTTCCAGGATGGGAAGGTGCGGCAGGTTTTTGGTGTCTGTCAGCAGTGTTTGAGGTGCACCACTCTGTTTAGAGAAGGGAGATTACAGCCAAGCCCACTGTTTGTGTCACAGGGTTTTGTCTAATCTGTAGGAGTGTGTCAGGGCACATCAGTACCATCACATGACCTGCTTTTAAAGTCGCTGTAACGTATACGAGTCCAGATTCCAGAGCTGAGAGTTCCTTTAAACCAACTGCAGCTGCCATTAACAGGGCATTAAAATTAATTAATTAATGATATAATCATATGTCCATGCCACTTATGTATGTCATGTTTCATTTATCCAAATAGAGCTTTATATGCTTATATTATATAGCATTGAGCATTCTTTCTGTGGCCTCTCAGAGACCTTATGGGGCTCTCAAAGTGCTAAAAAGAGTTAAAAAAAACTATTAGCAGGTTGAAATGAACATTTGAACTGTCAACACATCTGTAATGGAGGTGTTCTCCAGTTCAACAGTACCTCATTGTCCCTTTGTTATCTCTTTCTGTATTATTTACACTGTATGAGACTTGTAGTATTTATTCATGTATGCCTATTGTTATGAAACATTTTGCATTTCTATCCTTCTATGTTTTACTTACTTACATTGTGTTTTATTTGTGGTTTTTACTTTTACTTAAGTAATGGATTTAGTACTTTGCAGCTCTGTTTAAAATAAGTATGACTCATGCTTTTCAAAGAGCGCTTATTCTGCCCTTGAACTGTTTTTCTTGGTTTGGTTTGGTCTGTGATTAACATCCTACATATCCCTTTTTTTCCTCCAACCGCAATTGTTTTTGTCTATTTGCCTTTTCTTTCTGGTGTAGTTTAGTTTAGGTTGGTTGAGTTTGTTTGGTTTTCCTTTCTTCACTCTAACCGTGTCCTTGTCTTTTGTGTGTCAGGTCCAGGGTGTAAGGGGGAGCAGTCGGTCTCGGAGCTCCAATGCCAGTGGACATGCAGCCACACCAGGGGCTGTATCACTATGAGACCTCACCCAGCCAGCCCTCCAGAGGGTAAGACAGCAGTTAGCATACGCAATGTCCTCACTCATTACTCACAGCTGTTTTCCACAAAGAAAATATAAAGGATAGTTCAACAAATATACTTGATTTCTTGACTGATACCACTCTTATGTCTGAATGTTAAACACAGATCTCGATTACAGACATGGTTAGCATAGCTTTTCTTGTGTATCTTGTTTGTTAAACCCATACAAGACCAAAAAAGTCAGAAAATTATTATTAAAATTAAATTAAACTTTAGGATTTCAGGGGAGTTACGAGTTGAGCCAAACCAAAGCTGGATTTTTGAGGCTGATACCAATACGAATATTTGAGAGTCAAAAGTATCAAAGACCAGTTTATATTACCTATTATTCTTTCTCTTTTTTTACATACACATACATTTTTGAAAGGGATACCCTAAATTTGTGATCAAGAATTGTGACAAATTGTGATAGACGACAAACTATGTAAAGACTACTGTTTCTAAGTTACTGATAAAAAATTCTTGGCATTTCTGTACCACAATTTTTGTTTTATTTTTCATCCAACAAAGACATCAATAACAATATGTCTGAGATAGCTAATATAGGTTGGGCCCAGCAGGTTAAGTCAGGATTAGCTAGAGCTATTTCTTGACAAACAACAGCACTGGACTGATATAGTCAGTGAGCACAGCTTTTGGTATGAACTAGCAACACTCACACACTGTACAGCAGTGATGTTATGACTATAAAGCTTTTGGTGGGCATAATTTTTATAACTTGAAGACAGAGGCCAACTGTTTTCTCCTGCTTCCAGTCCTTATTCTAAGATTGATATCAATCTTCTCATCTTACCCTTGGAAAGAACGTGACTATGCTTACTCCTCAAAATGTTGAATTATTCATTAAAATGTTGGGCTGGACTTTTCTTTCCAGTTTTGCTGTATTTTAACCACAGCTACTCTTCTCACCTAACTCTTTTCTTTTGCAAGCAGGCCATTTACCAAACAACGTGAAATCTCAGCAGTCCCTCTCTAGAAAGCAGGGATGATACTCAGGCTCACAAACTGTTCCTATTTTAATCTCACAGATATTCTGAGGGTGCAGAAGCCCGCAGGTCTTGCTGCAATTGTTATGGACACAGTACTAGCTCAGCCCCTCACTCCTCCCTCTCCCCCTCCCTCCCTCCCTCCCTCCCTCCCTTCCTCATGCCACCCAGGTTGCGGGTGGACTCGGCCTCTCTCTGACAGCTGCTAATTACAGGCTGACCAGGCCCTGCTGCGCTCTGCATGACTGCCTCGCGCCCTGCTCAGGTTACCCAGAGTGAGGGAGAAGCAGAGAGAGATGGAGAGAAAGGTGGCTGGGCAGGACGGAGAAAGACAGAGGAGCAGGAGGAGGAGGGAGAAAGGGAAGAGGAGATAGAAAGTGACAGAAAGGACAGAGGGGGTAGAGAGAGAGAGAGAGAGAGAGAGAGAGAGAGAGAGAGAGAGAGAGAAACAGAGAAGTTGAACAGAAGGGATGAATGGGAGAAGAGAAGGAGTGAGAATAGGAGGGAGGTAAATTCGTGGGGGGACCAGCACAGTGGATTAGAGAGGACAGATTAAGCTCCTGTGTGGAATACATGTTGTGGTGAAAGAATTAAAGAAACTGAAAGGACGACTTAGGAGAAGGTGGATAGATGAAGTCTGCCCCTTTAGGAGAGGAGCGAGAGGGACAGAGAGGAAGAGAAAAAAGATTTTGAACTAACCAGTGAGACTGAAGAAAGGTCAGAGAAAACACTGAAACTCATAAGAAGACTGGAAAGTTCCAATGAAGCTTCTCTTGTCTAGTTTTATAGGGGAAAACCCAAATGAGCAAGTTTCCACAGTGTAGATGAGGACAGGGGCTATGCGCCATCTAGTGGTGACAAGGAGACACCACAAGAGATTAGAGGAGATATCAGCTCCTCAGACAGTGTACCACCTCTAAAAAAGCTCTGTCAGTTACTACTAATAGTATCAGTTACTGTAAATGCTTTCGCTTATAGATAAGGCAGTATTTTTAGACGCTTTCCAATTAGTTTTATCAAGCACAAATTGGCTTTTCATCTAATAAAGAGGAGTTGGACTTTTAAAGAGAGCAAATAGTTCACAAACTACCAATTACAGGACATTACAGTGTGTATGTTTTGCATATTTGTTGCTTCCCTAATGCTTTCCGTTCTAATATTTGCCTAATATGACTTTGTGACTTTGTTCAATGGTCATTTTTCACATTATTCTAAGATTATGTCTCATAATTCAATATTGTGTTTCCTTGTTATTCACAGCCTAGTCCCATCAGACCAGTCTCCTTATAGTGATGTGTCCTCGATGCGTGCCCCGCACCTCAACGGCCCTCCCCAGGACTGCCGCACGATGTATAACCCCATGACTCCCAATATGAGTCATGGATCAGGACCAGGACAGGGGATGGGTCACTGCATGGATCAATATATGAGGCCACCCCAGGCCCCACCGCCACACAGTATGATGGGCCACAGGGGCATGCCGCCCACGGAGGGTGAGTCACAGTATCTTTTTACATTCCCTTGATCACACAGCTGCTGCTGATTTGGACTTAAAGATACCTGAGAGAGTGAGTAAGAAACAGACATCACCCAGATTTCTACAATAGGAAAAATCTGCAGTCAACAGAAGACCATTTGTTCTGCTGAGATATAAACGCGTCTGTCACTCCACAGCAGCTTGAACTAATCTAAAAAGCTCAGTTAACTTTAGGAGAGGTGAACTAGAGATTAAAAATCAAAACTTGTTTTAAAAAAAACTTAAAAAGCTGCTTGTTGTGTGGCCAACCCCAACGCAAGTGGCTCTCCTTTCTGACTGAATCAATTAGTATTGGTTAATGCATCAGACAGCAGGTCCATATGATGTGTGGTTGAGATTTTGAACATGTACACACTTGCTACTCTGTGAGTTACAGTAACACAGACAATCCTTTGTCTGCCTCACTAGCTTAAAAGATGTTAATGTGGATCTTGGCAGTGAAATGTTTCTCTGTCCTTAATGTCTAACAGGTGGCAATAGCACCCCCTACTGTAACCAGAACAACATGATGTCCGCTCATCACAACTTCTGCCAGATTCAGCCAGGCTCTGATCAGATTGGCTCAGGCGATGGTAAAACATACACTCCCCACTGTTTCCTTTAAATATAAATCAAAATGTCTTGAAAAGATAAACTAACGCTGTTGTTCTCGCTGTCCTCTGTTTTCCTTTAGGCTCGAGGTTCTCCACACCTCGTTCTATGCTGAAGCTGAGTAAAAAGAGGGCTCTGTCCATCTCTCCTCTGTCTGATGCCAGTGTAGACCTGCAGACGGTGATCCGGACTTCACCCAACTCCCTGGTGGCGTTTGTCAACTCTCGCTGCAACCCCAATGGGGCCAGTTCTTATGGCCATCTCTCCGTGAGCGCCATGAGGTCAGATATTTCTTTGTTCTATATGAAGCACAAAAAGCCAACAATATCTACATATATTACTTCAGAGTAGAAGGAGCTAATACACAAAATATCTGCTTCACATTGCCTGATTTTAAAATGCTGTACAATATACAATGTTTTACTTCAAGGCATGAAGTGTGTTGTTTGTTCCTCTCTGCTCATTTGGCCACATCAGCACACCAATATTTATCACCCAATATTTATCCTCGACTTACCAACACCAGTCTAGTCTGAGTGTGAGGTAATTGCATCCCTAAAGCCACCACAGATGGGTAAGAAAAAACAGTAACTGCAGGTGAACTGCAGTGAAATCAATTAAAAAATAAATCAAAACTTCAGCAGTGCTTGTTGCCCCAACTTGAGACCTGGAAGCTAGCTCAGCAAATATTGTGATTTACTGTAGGTGTTCACACAAATGAGGAAAATAATAAAAGCAAATAATGAGGAAAAAGTTGACAAAACGTCCATATTTGAGTATTAAAAGAAAACAGTATTATCAGATATTTATTTGTCCATGATAAATGTGCTTGTTCACTTGTTCAAATTGGCTGCTGGTTGTGTTAATTTTCAATTGTACTGTCTTCTTTGTTATTCCACAGTCCATCTCTCGGCTATTCCAGCAATATAAACTGCCAATCCAGGCAGCAAGGGTCTATGTATGGTGGAGGCGGGGTGACGCCTCTGGGTGGACACACACCAGGTCCTTGCCAAGCTTCCCGTTTACCTCCCCACAATCCTCGGCTCCACGCTCCGCCCAAGCATGGACATGTAAGTCGACTCTCTCTCTCACTTTACAAAGCAGTCAGAGCAATTCAGTATCAGTGCGCCCTCTGCCTATGACAGCTAGGACAGGAGGTGGGAAAGACAGCGACAGGGAACATGATGGTGATACGATGTGTTTTGTTTTGTAGCTGAAGACGGAGCCAGGCCTGGGAGGTGTGATGGATGGTATGAATGTGAAGAGCTTGGAGGAGAGGTCAGAGGGAGATGTGGCCAGTCCTTCGTCCACTGGCACTCAGGTATAGTCTTATTCTCACAAGTAGTTTTCACCTTCACACTTCACATTTTAGTTTTGGCATTAGATTTGTCAAAAACACATGCAGCAATATAAAAGCATTTGTCTGTCATATGTTGAAGTGAAGTGGAGTCAAATTGCTCTTGGTAAACATGTTTGACTGTAATGAGCTCATACTGCAGGTGTTGTCTTGTTGATCAGCAGTCAGAGCATGCAAAGAACGTTTTTTGCAGCCTTCACAGCCTGCTTTTATGTAGCTGTAGTTGGCAAAGAACCTCCATCATATCAGCAGAACATAACTGGCTGATATCTGATATTATATCTTGTATTATAGGATAAATTCCTGTAAGATAAACGCTGTAAATTTTATAAATGTGTTTATACTCTATTTTCTTAAACTTGAATCATGAACTTCTGGTCTATACTCATGTTTCATCAGGACCCTCTCCTGGGTCTACTGGATGGCAGAGATGACCTGGACAAAGAAGACGGGAAGCCCGAACAAGAAGCCATCTATGAAACCAACTGCCACTGGGAGAGCTGCAACAAGGAATTTGACACACAAGACCAGCTGGTTCATGTAAGAGACAGATCAACTGATGCAGAAAATACAGCGTTTTAGCAAAAAGATGGTATCTAGAGTATACCACTTTGATTATTAACATATCTCTATTTATCTGTTTACTCAACAGCACATCAACAATGAGCACATCCATGGAGAAAAGAAAGAGTTTGTGTGTCACTGGCAGGAGTGCTCCCGAGAACAGAGGCCTTTCAAAGCCCAGTACATGCTGGTGGTTCATATGCGCCGACACACAGGAGAGAAGCCACACAAGTGCACTGTGAGTTTCTGTCTATGAACTGCTCTGTTTTTGTTTGTGTCTTTGTCATTTAGATTTTTGCACAACTTACTAAAATACAATTACTAAAAATTCAGCAGCTGCAATGCAGTCAAACATTGTGTTTGCTGAAATTTTCATTGTGTATTGAACGTTGATCTTAAAAAATACTGCCAATTTAGCTTCACTAAGTGTGGGAGAACTGTCCTCTCTCCTCTGTATTGATAGTATAACACCTAGCTAATTAATTTCATCAATGCTATAGATCCTCTTTTACCTCTTTGAAGAGCATGATAATGCCTGGTTTTATTTTCAATATGAAACATGTTAATTAATACTTTCAAGAGACTTGCATAAATCATTAATGCAAGGAGAAAAAAGATAATAAATCTTATAAAGCTCATCTGATTATACTTAATTTACTGTAGCAAATACAATATGGCATTTAAGACTGTAGGCCTGCAGCCTTCATAGATTGTTGCATTGTGGCTGTTGTTATAAAACCGTTATGTATATTTCTATTTTAGTTTGAAGGCTGTAATAAGGCTTATTCTCGCCTGGAGAATTTGAAGACCCATCTGCGCTCTCACACTGGAGAGAAACCATATGTGTGTGAACATGAAGGCTGCAACAAGGCCTTCTCCAATGCTTCAGACCGGGCCAAGCACCAGAATCGAACTCACTCCAATGAGGTATTGTAAAGTAATCTTGAGTGAACAATACTTTGACAGCTAACTTTATTTGCTCTCTTGGCTTTTTTTTACAATATTAACAGTGATATATATATAATAATAAACCATACTCAACAAAAAAATAAGAATGGTAAACTACTACTTATGAGAGACCATTTCAGTATCAGTAATGTTGCAGTAAGGTAAATTATGGTATGCAAGAGTGTGCACGGTCAAATGAAACTTTGTGTGCTCTTTTACAGAAACCATATGTATGTAAGATCCCTGGCTGCACTAAGCGATACACAGATCCAAGCTCTTTGCGTAAACATGTGAAGACAGTGCATGGCCCTGAAGCCCACATCACCAAGAAGCATCGTGGAGACACAGGACCTCGACCTCCTGGTTCAGCTATGACCCCTGGAGGCCAGAGCTCTGAACTGCTGCTTGAGAAAGAGGAGACACGCAGAGAGGATTGCAAACTGTTGGCTCCTGAGACAGCCCTTGTAAGTGATACATTTTAGGTCCTTTAAATATGAGAAAAATAAACAAAGCTCCAATATTAAAAGCACCGCTTCCATAGTTTTTGGGCCATTAAGTACAAATCATGTAACATTAACATTTCTGCCTATTTTAAAGGGTTGTCAGTAATTTAAAGTATACATGAGAATAAACGACATTACTTCTTTCAGAAATCCCAGCCAAGCCCTGGTGGTCAATCATCCTGCAGTAGCGAACGGTCTCCACTGGGAAGCGCCAATAACAATGACAGCGGGGTGGAGATGAACCTGAATGCGGCTGGCAGTCTGGAGGATCTCACGGCACTGGAGGATGGAGTTGCAGGTGGAGGCAGCGGAGGAGGAGGGGAGCCAGGAAGTGTAGGAGGAACAATGGGAATGTCAGCACAGGCTTTAAAGAGGCTGGAGAACCTGAAGATTGACAAGCTGAAGCAAATACGCAGGCCAACCCCTCCTTCCCGCTGTACCAGTAACAAGCTACCTGCACTTCCTGGTATGATCTATGATAAATTGTTTTCTTGCAAGATAACGGACTGATCAAAGACATCTAAATGAACTATTTAGTTTGTATTGGTTAACTCTTAACTGTTCTCTCCTTCTGGATGTTAATTTTCAGGTCCTGGGGAGAATATGGGAATGTGTGCACCTTCTCCACTCCTCTCAAACCGACGAGTAATGGAGCTGTCCAATCACGAGTTAGGAGGTGGCACATCGATCGGCTGCTCTTCTAATGACAGGAGAGGAAGTGGCACCAGCAGCCTAAGCTCTGCATACACCGTTAGCCGTCGATCCTCCATGGTGTCTCCTTACCTGTCCAGCCGGCGTTCCAGTGAGGTCTCACAAATGGGAGGAACAGCAGGTGGAGGATGTCATCTCCTTGGCCCAGAGCAGAGTGGGGGAGATCCCCTCTCTCCTGAGACCAATCGCAGAGGAGCTCCATGTCCTGGAGGAGGAGGATTGCCAGGTCTTCCCAATTTAACACCCGCCCAGCAATACAGCCTAAAGGCCAAATATGCTGCAGCAACGGGTGGACCACCACCCACTCCTTTACCCAATATGGAGCAGACAGGTACTCCAGGGAGAAGAGGAGGTGTTTTGAGCGAGTACCAGGGCCAGCCTCTGCCACCTTTCCTTCAACAAGGTGGTCCACGTAGGCACAGTGCCAACACAGAGTATGGTACTGGTGTCATCTACCCTCACCAGGCTCCAGGTAACAATAGCAGGCGAGCTAGTGACCCCGTTCGATCAGTAGCAGACCCACAAGCTCTCCCCAAGCGCTTCAATAGCCTTAACAATGTAGCCATGATGGGCCGAAGGAATGCATTGCAACACCGCGGCTCTGAGACCAGTCTTTCCCGCCACTTGTACTCCCCTCGGCCACCTAGCATCACAGAAAATGTAATGATGGAGGCAATGGGTATGGAGCCCCACATTGCCTCAGTTGATGCCAGAGATCGTTCCTTGATGATGCTCCCTGGAGAGAGAAACTTCATGGGATACCAGCAACAGCATCAAGCTCTTGGAGGAGTTGGAGGTGGAGGTCCTCTTTCAAATCAACTGTCGCCAAGCCATGACTCTCTGAGCTGCCCTGACCAGGCTTACATACAGGGGCACTACCAGAACCAGGGAGGGGAGGTTGCCTCCAGGGCTGGTGGAAATCCAACAGGCCAAGCAAGGCCTATTCACTCAGAGGGCATGTCTAATACGCTTCTCCAACAGGCTGAGTACAGTATGAGCACCTGCCAGCTCAGTCCCTCAGGCCCCCATTACCCTAGCATAGGCCAGGGTGGTGACACTGGGGGCCAATGGGGTGATACCCACAGCCAAATTCAAACTTCCAGCCATGCTCTTCAGAACCAGCGAGGCATGCAGTATTCAGATCCTAGCCTGCAGCCTCAACAGACACAGGCCCACTTCAACAATCAGACTGGCCTGTACAACAGTCCTGATGGAACCCACAAACTCATCATCAAGCCTGAGCAGCAGTTCCACCCTGGGATGGGTGGTGGAGATGCCTGTCAAAGTGCTAAACTCCAACAGCAGCGGATGCTCCTCCAGCAGAATCAGGGTTACCCACAACAGGCAGGCCAGGTCATGATGAGGAACTCTAACAATCCCAGCTGTGACTTTCAAGGGCAGAACCAGAACTCCTTCCCCAGTGGAGGGGGCTTGAGCTTAGGCTGTGCTGGTAATGCGCTTTCAGATGGACAGAGATCGGAAACTCCCATGTTGCAGGTGAAGGAGATGATGGTGAGGAACTATGTACAGTCCCAGCAGGCACTCATGTGGGAGCAGCAACAAGAACAGCAACAGCAGCAGCAGCAACAACAACAGAGTGGAATAAAACCTCCACCACTATCTGATAACATGGATATGAATGCCCAGACAGCAATGATGCAGCACAGCCCACAGCACCAAAACCAGAATCTTTACTCAAGCCAGCCCTATACGCCCTACCCCAACCAGAACCTGGTCATGAGCCCTCCAGCTCACAGCCGAGGGCCCAGCTCTGTGACACCTAAAGACCAGCAGCTGACAGGTCTTCAAGGATCATGTTATGGCCAGGAGATGGTGGCCCCAAGGCCTCCTCAGGGACGGAAACCTCTCAGCCGCCAAAACAGCCTGTCACAGGTAGGAGGAGTCTACTTGGGCAGCCCACCCCACCTCAGCCCTGTCCACTCAACTTCCAGCCCCAGACGAGGGGTCCGACTTCCTCCAGTTCAGCATCCACAGCACCCGCAAAACGAATTGTTCTCTCCTTCGAATAACAACAACATGTACTATTCGGGGCAGATAAGCATGGACATGGAGAAACACATGGACGCCCAGAATGGACCTTGTCTCAACCAACAGCACAGTATGGGGTCCAATTTAGACCCAACAAGTGGCACAAAGTCTGCCCCCTTAGCTCCCTATCCTGAATCTGGCCCCATCTCCAATGCCTTAGAAAACCTGGATTTGGACAATGCTCGCATAGACTTTACCTCGATCATCGATGATGCTGAGTCTTCCTCGTTCAGCCCAGTCAACAATCCCCTTCAGGGTCAACCAGGGTCTTCCTCCCAGGCCTCATCCCGCCTCACCACTCCCCAGACTTCTGTCAGCCTAGCTGCAGGCTCTGGCCTGTCCAACATGGCTGTGGGCGACATGACGTCTATGCTTACCTCGCTGGCTGGGGAAAATAAATATCTGAACACACTGTCTTAGAAGAAGACCATCTTTTTCCAGACTAACAATCAAGTAGAAGCCTTAGCCAGTTCTTAATGTTTTGAGATCCCACATGGAAATGTATGTAGCCCAGTACCCAGAGATAACCAGCCTAGAGTTTAAAAAACTAAAGTGCTATAGTGAGTTTCCCTGGTTCATGGCAAGGAAGCTCATTTAGAGTAACACACTTTTGAATTTATCATTTCATGTAATGAAGTCTGGGCTGCCCCATAAGTCTTTCTACATAAACCCAACACATTAACCCTTGTTCAAGCCAGGATCATGAACTGACCTGAGGTCTGTCTGTTACTAGACAGCCATGTAACAGAAATAATGATGTGTTGTAATGTGTTTTGGTTACAAATTGAGACTAAGCTACTCATGTGATCCCATCACAGGTTTCTAAATTGAATCCCCACCCCAAACCTTAAAACCAAAGGTGCCTGATCAACCTCCCTCGCTGTATTGTTCCTTCGCTGCCTTGGTACTCGGTATTTTTCTGTGCCTTCTAAAAGACACAGAGCTGTATGCCTGATATGAAACTGATACTGAACTTTTTGCAAACAGGCATTCCAGTCACATAGGGCTGTGGCAACAGTGGAGCGGAGAAGGATGCGTGTAAATAAGTTTTATATACATTTATATATGTTGTGTATATGACAATGAGACAGTGGATAAATCATCACCTGTCTTGTGATAGACTGCTTGGATTCTGAAGGCCAATGTTCAGGCGGGAGTTTGTGAGATGGTTGTTCGAAGACCTGAGTGAAGACTAAAGATGTGCTTTTTAGCGATGGAGAAATAATTTCTCGGTGCTACTAAATATTAATCTGTATTGCTAGGGATTTCTTCTTTGTCATGGACAGCACACTCTTTATAGTGGCATATCAGTATTTCCACACATGCACAAATGCAGTCACAGACACACACACACATAGCCTACACACAGACACTCAGGACTTGTTGGTGTTCGAATCTTTGGTGTTCAAATTACATGTGTGTTGTAATTGCCTTTCCAGACAGAGAGTTTGCACTCCACATGTTTACTGTAAGTATTCCTGTAGCAGCTGTGTACTTTTTTTTTAGTGGTGTTTATAACTGCAAAACAGAAAGGGCCTTGTTCTTTCTAAGGTACATACATGGGGGTTAATGAGTAAATCTTATATATAATATGTGTAACAATCCCATCTACATTACAGTATGTCTGATATATTCAAACATAATGCCTTCACTCAACATTAGCCCAAACTACGACTCGTACATGACTCAGCTGAGGATGACGGCTATTTTTAATGGAAACCTGAGTCAGCTAGTTTGTATCTGTTAACAGATCAGTGATAGTTGCCTATATTGAGAAAAAGAGGTACATTCATACGACAGTGTTGCTGCACTTTGGCTCTAATCCCAAAGAGGAGTTATTTGGACATTTCTGCATTACTAATTCAGGACAGGGGATCAAGAAGCAGGAAAATTATCACTCGCTACCACTGTATTAAAATACATATTGTTATGTGTACACTGAGGTACTTTTGTGCGACTATTGAACTGTATCATTCAGAAGATGGCTGCAGCTCTTGGTAGGAGAACTAATTTTTACACTGTGGCTTTGCACTGACTACAGCACTGTGTGGAAAGGTCTCTGTCTCGTATGACTATTCACATGAACCTCATTTTGATAGCGACAAAGAATCATCACAGTATTTTTTTTAATAGTCATTCAAGAACACATCTGAGCACAGCTAGACTCAATACGGACACATTAAAGTATTGCTGAAGCATTTTATGTGACTTTTTCAGAATAAAACACTAGCGTCACTTCAAAATTTACTAAACATTAGCAGGAACGAACATTTCTTCAAGTGTACAACCTACCAAAGACACCTTAAAATGACTGAGAAAAAGATGCACAAATAGTCTATTTTAACACTAACACTAACACTAGCAATAAGGGCATGAACATTGACTGATAGTGCTGTTCTTTAGAATGTATGAGATGTTTTGTATAAAATTATCTTTTTATATTAATGAACTTTATGGACATTGCCTTCTATGTGTGTGTGTGTTTTTTCTTTTTGTTTTTTTTTGTTTTGTTTTTTTAGAACTGTCATCCTTTATTCTGACTTTTTTGCTGGCAAAAGAATATCACCTTTAGCAACAGAAAGCTATAATAGTAGCATTAACTATAATAGACAAAAGCCAAGTGTTATATTTTGTGTACAATTTTCTACATTTTTATACAAATGTGCTATATTTTACCAGTTTATGAATAAACATGTTCAGTGGGATGGATGCAGAATGTTTGTCAAACTTTTCTTTGCATGTCTGTGTCATTACAACACACACTGGTAGTGCTCAGTTGCTGTAATGAGCCACATCTTACACAGGTCTTCAAAGATCATTTCATCCCAATTTTATATCACTATAATTTTAGAATGAGGAGTCAAAGATCCATAACACAGTTTCCAGGTAAATTCTGGGTATAATCTGCTGGATGACATCTGTTTCTGTGCCTGGTGGATTAATGCAGTGATTCATTTCCTCCAATAGAGTGCAGCACAGCCTGAGATCAAGCCTAGATAGCCAACAGTACTTCTCTTCTATTCACTACAAATGAAGCCACAATAGGATAACTTGGATGCTGCACACTATAAAGTCTATCACCCCTGTAAGCACTAAATCTGTATTCTGCATGCCAATGCTGTTTTACCCCCAAATTACTTATAGTCTAACCAACTGACCAAGCAGAGGACTTTGATCCTAAATCATCCTCCTTTTTGTCATTGTCCCTAATTGGAAAAAGTCTTGTTATGAATATGATTTAGACCTGCCTGTCATGGCAGCCTATTATGAGCTACAGTGATCTGCAGGGCTCCTAGAAGTAAGTGAATTAGCATTAAAAATGGCTGCTCCTGGTGACATCAGTGCCTGGACGGGCTCTCTGTGGTCAGTGGGGACTGGCACTGTGGCCTGCTGAATGCTCTAAGAAAGAAAAACTAACACAAATCTTGCTCGTAAAATATTATCAACATGACATCTCTGCTTTAAACGACATCAAATAGAGTGGTGGTGGGAAACTTTGGGGTAGAAATGAGTTAAAAAGTTCATATACACGATAGTGTTTCATATGACACTGTACACTGGTGGTTCCCAATCTTTTTGGCTTGTGACTCCTTAAAATGAAGTCATGTCTATTTGTCACCTCACATTACAGGATATGGTGGTGTGGAAGTGAGTTATGAGCAGTGCGACCAAAGAGTGATTTTCCCCTCAGATTGAAGCAAATTTAGAGAAAATAAACCTAATTTTGTGTAACAGAAGTATTTATTTTCTCTCTCTCTCTCTCTCTCTCATCTCTTTAATCCTAATGAAGTATCCCTCTGCCAGGTTGGGAACCACTGCTGCACACATAGCCACACCATGACAACAAAGTAGGCTAAAATGGCCAAAACAGATAGCTTAATTATAAATAATTATAATTAATGATATGTAATTACACTATTGCTACTGAAAATATCCATCTCCTTTGTTTTACTAGGAAGTTGAAGGGTTAAAACCGTAAAAAATCCTATAAGAATATCCTGTTAGCCTAGCCTGTAGAAACAGGGCTGGCTCCTCCATCTTGTCCGTTCATTTTGTCACTTTGTACAACACCTCGCCGCGTGCTAACGCTGCCATTGAATATGCTATATTTGGAGAGCTTAAAAAAGGATTTACAGTAACTTTTTCATGTAATATTTTTAAAATTGTATCACCACCATTATTTTTTACAGTGTTGGCTCCTTTTTGGTTCAGGGGCCCCAGTGTACTTGGACTATATTGGCATTGTGGTGTTGTGGCATGGCACAGTAGACTCACGGCAGCCACTACAGCCTGGCAGTGATGCTAAAGTTGACTCATTTGCTCCAAGGCAAAGGGGAAGTTCTCCTGAAGAACTACTGATTTGCAATCTGGCATATCCACATTTGTTATTTGAAACAATAGCTGAATCTCCACAACAGGGTCAAATAGAGTGTTTTATACGTAGGGTAGCAGCCAGATAGGAGATGAAAGGAAAAAAGAGTAGCATTTTACAACCTACAGTTTTATAGCTACATGCTGGATGCACACATTAGTGCAAGAAACAACTAATCTTACGGCTGCTAAAGGCTCATGCACCTTAAATCTGAAGAAGTCACCCTTTAGAGGCATCAGGAGTAGGCTATTGAATAGGCCTGCTGTATTTGTTTAATATTCCTTTTTTTGACACAATTACATACATTTCAAATCTAAAACAGAGTGACCTTCACTGATTCCTTTCTTCAAAATGGACATTTCAGAAACATTGTCTTGTCTGCTGCCTCAGGCCAAAGTAATTGTTATGCAAAATGACCATAGCTTCTCTTTCACAAAATTAGAGAGCGAGTGTGTGTGTGTATTTTTAACTATGTAGCTGAACAGGTTGAGTTAGATTCAAATGTAAAAAGTTAGACAGCACTGATGCACAGATTGTCGTCGACTCTACAATGTGATCTCCACTTTTTTTTTTGTAGTTACAAATGGAAATGCCTAAATAAGAACTGAGTTTTTCAAATGCAAAGAAGTGGGCAGCATAATGACTTTTCTCTTTTCTTGTCTTGCCATTCAGGGGAAGGCTTTTCTTTTCCTTTGTCACTTAGGTTGGCATATAATTAACTCCTGCTTAATATGCTGTTTAAGGGCTCTCCTCCCCATGCAAGAAGCTTTGAACCCATAGACCACAGTCAGGGACAAAACCCCAGTGGGACTGCTTCCTCCATGCTCCTCCTTGTGTGTGTGTGTGTGCGTGTGTTTCTGTTTGTGTGTATGTGTGTGTGGAGGTAGTTGTTTTAACAAGACAGTAGAAAGCTCAAACTATAGCGCCACAACATTGTGGTGTCCTTATTTTACACCACACAACTATTAAACCAAAATAAGACTGCGCAAACATTCAATATACCAATCTTAGTCATAGTCATCAGTAATTAAATGAAGAAAAAAAACTTTAAATGGTGCATTAATACAATCCATCTATAAGAAGTGCATTAGAGCAGAGTATGTTTGTGTTTTAAGGTAAACTATGCCGTGGTTGATTTATTTTATTTCTGAATGGTTAAACTCAACAAAAGAAGTGCAGCATGGCACTTTTTTTGGTTAAGTTCAATAAACAGCAAAACCTACAACATGTCATACAAACTTTAACTCTATACGATACATTAAAACAAATCGAGGATGAATCTGAAATTTACAATTTGATTTGAGTGAAAACATTTCCATTTTCTAATCTGAAGCTCTGGTATTTATACAAAGACGTATATGAGCATAACTTAAAACAGCTCCCAGGACCTTTGCAGCACCTCTGCACCTCTGTGACCCTCATCTGTAGCAAAGTTTATTGCCCCCACCACGTCCACCTCCACTCCTCCCTTTTTTTTTCCTCCTCCATCTCCTCTATCCATCCCACCACAAAGAGCCGTGATGACCCTTCTGTCCCTCTCTTTCTTTGGCCCTCCCCACCTTCAGGATGCTTTCTCTTCCAGAATCCATTAAGAGTCAAACCCCCAGCAGACGTGATGGGTAAAGGAATGAAGATGGGGGATGTATTTTTTTTTTTTTTTCAACATGAGCTGATTATGTAGGAAAAAACTTGTGTGACCTTGAGCTGATGCCTTATTGAAAAGGATGAGGTGGCTGGAGTTTAATAATAACAGCTACATACGCCTTGAAGTTATGTTATCTACTCTTAATATTTTTTGAAGTTATCTACTAAATTGGTTCATTATATAAAATATAAGACTTATGACCTTATGACTCACCATGGTCTTATTGTGCTCTTGTTTCATGTCCCAGGGACAATAAACAATGAATTTCTGTTGACTTCTTTTTTTTTAATCCTAATCTGGTATGACAGTGCTATAATAAGTCTTTTATATGCTTTTATAGTGTAGTTAACACCTAGAATGACTGTATAATTACAAGTTTATCAATTGAATCTGATGTTTCTAGCAAGTAATTTGTTTTGAACCTACTTCTCTAATCTGTCTTCACTGTGTCAGAGTGTGTTTACTCCGCTCAGACTAGGTCACATTATGCGCCGTGAAAAAAGCTACCCGGCTCGCTTTTATTATCTCACAGAGTTGCCAAGAGGTGGGGGGCACTAGAAAGCCAAGGTAGGGGTCCTGAACGCTGCGTTAGAGTTTTATTTTGGATGTTTTTTTCAGTTGCAAAACAGATTACAGTCCAGGTTGCAACACAAAAGACAGTCAATGCACCACTTCCTACAGCCATCCAGGAGTGAATGGGGCACAGGACGGGGTCCACTCCAGGGTACTTGAGCGCAGGTGCGACGTGCATAACAGTCGAGTCATAAAACATGACCGGGAGGTGGAGGTGGTGGGGGTGATCGGAGGGGGTACCTGTTCTCATTAACCTGCAGTTAGTTTAATCTCTTCGTGGTGAAAATGTTGCAAGATGAGCTGCTGGAGTTAACAGCCTAATTTGCACCTCGTCAAACAGGCTGTAGATCCAAACTTACTAAAAACCCTGCGTGTGTGGAGTGAGGAGTTTGCGCTGCAGCACAGATGCAGATTTACAGCTATAGCATCAAACTGACATAAGTAACGAGGGAAAATAAAAACACTGGGGGAAATCCAGTATCAACATTTAGATGAATGGACGCGCAACTCGTCGACTAAGTTCTCCGATCGTTCTTACAGTTTCTAAATATCTAAACAGTTTCAACTTTAGAGTACAATAAGTTAAATTTATAAGTTTAGTCGCTCGGATTTGAGATGTTTGACGGAGAAAAAGTTAAAGCAGCCCAGTGGATGGAGAAAACCAGAACATGGTGATACATCGACGCTCCCGGAATTCCCTCTCTGACGAGGAGGTGCATGGTGGCGAAGTCGGGACAGTGTATTGACAAAGTGTACCGGGTGTTTCGTTTCAGGCGAAGTGGTGGCTTGGTGTATGAGCAGGTCTGATGACTTTGTAAATGAGGAAGGTGTGCGTTTAAGATGCCAAGATCTGACCTCTGGTCCAACCTCTGCTGCTGACATCACTCCTCCTCACGGCTCGTCGCCTCCACTTGGAGTGCCATCAAGGTCTGAGTCTCCCGCTGTGACCGAAGGCGATGCCTCATCACCATTCATTCTCAGGCAGGCACTCAGGACAAACACACACGCACACTCTGCACACCGCTTTTCACCTCCAACTGGACAACTTTTTGAAATAAAGCGTGATGATGACAGAAGAAAGTAGGGGCAAACGAAGGAAACAAGCCAACCCCAGGAGAAATCGAGGTAAGAAACGTGCAGCGCTGGAAAGTTTTTCTAAGTTGGTAAATGATGCAGGCAGATGTTGCTGCAACGGACAGAAGCTCTCACGCGTACCGTGTTTATTTCTTCTGCACTTGGTAGAAAAACTCACTTTAAACATTGTATTATCACTGTGGAGCAATTTACCAACAACATTCATATTTTAGACACATGTTTCTGCGCTCGTGGCTTAATGCCTTGTAGCATAAATTGCAGGGATGAGCAGTCAACTTTCGTCAGGTTGGCAACCACTGGGATTATTCTACCTGTGCACACAGGGCCTACCTGGGGAAAAGCGTGAAATAAAAAGATGCGAGTTAACAGGCAAATTAATGTTTTGTTAAATCTCTTGACCCGTGTATATTTTATATACCCCAAAAACGTACAAATCCACACGGTTTTGAACCATGTACTTAAGTCAGAATCAGCCTTTTCTTTTTTTTTTTTGTTATTTTAAGACATATTTCATGGTCAAACATGAAGGGCTTCATACAGCTCCTTGTTGTGCTACTTTCCCTTACATGCAGGCTTTGGTTTTGTTGTTGTTCACGCTCAAAGCTTAACCTGCTCTGAGACTGAAACTTTCTAGGATCTCTTCCCCTTGTTATCTATATTCTTCACCCTGCCTGCAAACTGATCTGGCATTTTACATCAAGTTTTCATACTGTTTTTTGCAAGTTTTATTTAAAGTAGAAAGTGGACTGCATCAGAAGTAATAAAAGAAAAACAGATTAGCCTCGATTTTATCTATTTGATAACTTTTTTGGGGGTCAAATCCTTCAACAACTTGCAGGATAAAATCATGTATAAATGATAAACTGAAACTTTAAAAAAATGTACACACTGATAATTTAGTTTGGCTATCTAGTTTTTCTATCAGATATACATGTTTTAAAATATGATGCATTTATTTAAAGTAGCCTGTCATGTGCATATGGAATTAATTCTGCCGCACATTTTAAAATCTTTCTGTAATTCTTACATGTTTGTGACTTCAAAAGAAGAAGTGGAAATCCTTAGCTGACCTAAAGCTTTAGATGATGTCAGTTGTCACTCCCTGCCACAGTGCTGAGAGGAACTTGTAGACAGTATGCTGAATTTAGAAACTTTGTTGAGACTTTGTTCTTCATGCTTCAGGTAGTAGCCTTGTTTGCGTGTGGCTCTGAACTCACAAACAGAAGTAATGATACACACACCTGTGCATGCATACACATCTAAACATTTGTTCTTCTGCCCTGTTCACGAGGACTGGAAATTTATATTGGAATCAAATCCTACTTCCCTAAACCAAAAATAACAAAAATTATCCACATCATTGACTGCTTCTCTAACCCTAAATTTAACTTTTTTTTACAAAATGGAAATCTAACCTTAAACCCATAAACCTTAGTCTAAATTATTAAAAAGGCCGATGGGGGTTTATGGATGATGCATGTCAGCCACTGTCCTGCTGCTGGCTCTATATTTAATGCAAAATTGTTGGGTGATGCAGGAAAATCCTAAACAAACCTAACCATTACCCCAAAAGCAAACATACACAGAACACACAGAAAAAACACAGGATTTAGTCGGTCTCTAAGGTTTTTCGTAATCTTGCTATCACTGCGACGATATTTTGTCTTCAAAAACATATACAAACACACTGCTGGCTTTATTTTTAACTCTCTCGAGGTTCTTGAAAGCCACTGCAAACCATGCAGTGTGCTTGTTTGTCTCTGATCTGACACACAACTGTCCTAAACCTATTTGCTATAAGCAGCCTGTTTACTTTTATAGTTTATTAGTTTGCTGTAAGTGTTTCCTCATTTTATTCAGAGACGTGTGAAGCTCAGCAGGAGTGTCACCAGGGTGAGATCCCCACTGGCTGCTGCGATAACGGGTCCTTGTGTGTGTGTTTGTGTGCATGCGTACACACACACACACACACACACACACACACACACCCTCTCTCTCACCTTTTACTGTCACGTTGCAGTTTGTCGACCGACTGCACTCCATTTCACAAATCAGCACCATCGCACTATACCGTGAAAGCTATCAGCAAAAAAGCACACTTACTGACAAGGAGCTGTCACTTATCAGAATACCAGAAAAAAAAGTGCAGTCCCTTTAATTCCTGCAGTGACCTCGGAGGAAAGATAATCATCACCACCAGTTAATTTCCAGGAAGTCTGGCCAATGAAAACGTTTATAAAGTGATTATAAAGAAAAAGGAAAATGATTATAAATTCATATTTAGTTGAGATGCTAAAAATTGTGGGTGTCATGGTGAAGCCTGCTCTCTTTCTACAATACATTATCAGTTAGGACACATGTTTGGGCTGCTTTTTCCCCCAGTTGCACTACGGATTGTTAGTGAATCTGCGTGCATGCCTGTGTTGATGGCGTGCTTATACATAGCATATGTGTATGTCACACATGCGTCAGTACAGGCGAAAAAAGTCTGCGTGAGTGAGCGCTTGCTGCGTTTACATCCTCATGTCAGTGTAGAAATGTGTGTATTAAAGTTCTGTGTAGGATTTGGAATGTGCTGGGCTCGAGGCAGCTCTGTGAGCGGGGAGTTAAAGGTCCTTGATAAAACCAAATGAATTTGGCAGGCCAGACTCATAAGACAGCGATTTGGGGATCCTTTCCAAACCAGAAGAAAGAGAAAAAACATAGGCTGACTTTTCTTCTCTCTCCAAGGCGCCTATTGATTATGTCTCTGTCTCCCCCAATGAAACTGTCAATGTTCACCAATCTTAAGCAACGCGACGAAATTACTACTCTTCATTCCTGGCTGATTGAAAGCAGCCCTGAGACAAAGGAAGGAAACATATCCATTTGAAATGATGATGCTGTGTTTACTGGCAGTTTTAAGTTTCGAGGAGTGTGAACTAATTAGCTCCAACATTCCCCCTTTAGGCCTTTATACACAGTCAGTTAAACCAATGATTTCTGATACCATGGGGTCGTTTGCCTTTTCTATTTACTGATATTGGTGAAATTCATCCCATATTTTTTAATCATCCAAAGTGTCTTTTGCTCAGACAGAAACCTCTAGAAACAAAGAAGATGAAGCCCATTTTCCTCAACAAAAAGTATCATACTGTCATACTTTTTTTTACTTTTCTACAGCTGAATACATTTATAAAGAAATTCTAGAAAATAGCTGAATCTTTATTTCAGTTTTTGGAACTTTAATGAAGCATTTTCTAACCTAATTAATTTCCCAACCCTGTGGGTGCAGTACTGTTAGTCTCTTAGCAGAGGCAACACCATTTAGAAAACGTTATTTATTTAAAGTCCTCCGGCTGTGTTATGTACAAGCTTTCCCCTGCCCTCAAACTCAGCAGGCATCTTCGCCAGAATGACATCCGCACAACTGCTGAGACTCATTCAAACCCTTGCTTTTGAATCAAATGTAGGATTGCATTTCCTGAGCACCCTCACAAACATATTTTGTCCCGTTGCCGTGCGCGTTATGTTTTGTTAGTCCATGAAAAACCTCCCTCTGTTGTTGAGTTGATGTTCCTTTTTAAGAGAGAGCTTTCTCTCTTCCCTGTTTCCCTCACTCCCTCATTCTCGTTTTTCTTCTTTTTTCAAGTGCCAATTTATTTAAACTCCTTTCCCCTTTTCTTCTTTCTCCTTCATTGATTTCCAAACCCCAGTCTTTGTATGCAGCTGGGCCCCAGCTGTGTGTCTGTGACTGTGTACGTGTGTGCATACATGTGTGTGTGTTTGTGTGGGTTTTTCTGGCACAGTGCTGCCACACTGAGCATAGCACACTGTACACAAAGGACTCGAGCAGCAAAAAAGAGAGGGAAAAAGAGAAAGAGAGAGAATAGGGGGAAAACATTTGAACGTTAAAGACTGACGCGCTTGTACTGTACAGAGTGGAGGGGCCGGGCCTTTTGGACCGGGCCTACTTTAGCGGCAGATGTATCGGCGCTCTGGGATGAGGGGTGGGGAGAGCGAGACAGCAATGAAGAGCCCAGGCACCACAGTTTATTACCAGGACTCTTCAAGGGGCTCAGCCCAGGCGTCAGAACCAGCGGGTGGGAGGGACAGAGAAGGAAGAAAAGAGAGGAGGATGACAGAGGTGGGGAACTGATGGGGTTGACAGGACTGGAGACAGCGAAAACAGCTCTTCGGCGTGAGAAGACAAGAGATGATGGGGCTGAGGGGCGTGAGGGGTAGAGACAGAAGAGACGCGACGGGCGACAGAATGTGGGAAAATCTAAGTGTTTCCTCATTTGCTCCTCAATGTTCCCACAACTCCAAGTGTCACAGATTTCTCCCATCCTAGCTCTTATGTATTTGATGCCAGATCTGCACTGCAGTAATGGGGAATCCCTTGATTGAGTCCCTCTGGTATTTTTCACATGTTTATTCGATTATTGCTCATTCTGATGGCTTAGATGTAGCCAAAGTAGTCCCATGCCTTACTGTACGTTCATGCCGCGTGGCTGCCACGCTGTTGATCCACTTCAGGAGGAATTATTTGGAAAGTTTTGCAGTACCATTGCAGGATTAATACACTTCTGCCATATTAGCTCTTGCACATGACTTTCTTCACTATCTTTAGAGTTGTGAGATATCTTTTGTCAAGATCTTAGAGCAAAATCTTCTTTTCTGCATATTGCAACAAAAAATACTTCTTTTTTTTTTAAATACACGGGCAAACAGTCACAATGAAATTCCTCAGTAGATGACGGTGAAATCCGATGTGGTCATCAGAACAACTTATATGGTCCTAATAGACCAGAATAGCACCACGGTCAACACATGACTTCAGTGGAAACTTGAGAGCTGAAAGTCTATCTAAGGATCACACTCCTTTAAACTGTAAGATAGCGCTAATAGCCGCAGAGCTGATGAGGTGTGTGCATGTGTTTGTGAGGGTGTATTTACTGTAGGTGTTTGGGTATGCACTTTTCACACGTTTAACAGTAACTGAAGTTCTTGCGGCTTCTCACTCTAATACAGGCATTTCTGTTTTCACATGAGAGGCGTTTTATCTGATAGAGAAGGTTTACTGTAAAGTCTGATGTTGCAAATTGATCCCTTTTCATTCTTGACATATCCCATTTGCAGTGTTATTATTACATTCTTTGTCACTGCATTGGCAAGACTCCTCATCATTAAGTCTATTTGTGGAGCTTCCTTTTGTGCAGACAGCCTTATGCGTTTGATATGCTGCACATGTTTGACAGAAGAAAGAAGTTAAAACGATCCACATAGGCAGGCTCTCTGCACACAATTTATAGATATGTGCTGTTTTATCACACCTCAAATTAAATTTAGAAACCCTGCTTCAGCTGTCATGTATTACAAGGCCCAGATGGGTGGCAGAGAGAGAGGAAGAGGGGGAGAAAGAAAAAGAGACAGGGAGAGAGAGGAGAGCAGCCTGGCAGGAAGGCAGGCAGGCAGACCCACTCAGCTGGCTGAGACTGTCAGTATTTGCCATTAAAGGAAGTCGATATAGGAAAGCAGCAGAATGAAAGAGGAACAGTTTGATATGTGGTGTGTATCAACAACAGACAGGAGTGTGATAGCACTTGTTTAAGATCTGCCTTGATGACCCTTTTATATCATCCCTTTCTGCCTTTATCTCTGAGTCCATTTCCTTATTGCTTTAATGTTTGCAAGCCAAATATTAATCCATGTTTCACTTTGTCTCATCTTCGCGTCTGCCCTTTCACTTAATATTAGCACCATATACACTGCAGCTCACTGAAAATAATGTAGAACTAAATAGCTGTATCGAAAGAGAAATAATCAATTAAAATGTTTAGCTGTGCATTGCATTGCATTGAGTGTCAAACAAAGGGATCTTGTTTCTCAAGACCAGAACATGGCACGAGATGAAACATGTGCTCATGTCAATTAATAGTCCACAGACAGATTGAGTGATTTGGATGGTTTTATTCTATGCTATAACGATATGTCATGATATAGGAGCATGAATTTAAAAACTGCTTTTGCATAAAATAATAGGATTATTTATGTTAATGATTAATCTTGGGTTAATTGTATAGTCTATAAATGCAGTCTGAAGTCTGTAAAACATTAGTAAATGTGGAAAATATCTGGGAAACACTGTTTCACAAATTCAACCGTTTGGTTGGGTTTAGGTTTAGTACACGTGACAATTCACGAAAATACCCTGAGAGAAGTTTGCTCTCAGGGTATTTTCGTGAATTGTCACGTGTACTCTATCTACAAAGGAAAACATTTAAATGTGACAAATACTCTATAAACTACTTGTAAACTGTCTATTTAAAGAAAGTGTTGGTTATATGGGTATTACAAGATCCCAGAGCTGATGGTGACAACTTCAGACTGCTGCTTTTATCCAACAGTCCCCAAAACCTTTAAGTTATTCTGTTTACAATGATGGCCAACACAGACAATCAGCAAATCTTTACATTTGAGAATCTGAAACCAGAAAATATTTTGCATTTTTGCCTCTGACTTAGACGATAAATTATTTATCCAAATTAATCAACTCTAAACTTAAAGCCAGACCGTAATATCTCTCTTTGGCTAGTCCAATCAGTGAAATACCTGCCAAATAGAGATACATCATACAAATTAAATGTTGCATTAATCCTGTGTTTGCTTTATTGCCCACGATGGAGATATTAAAGGGTAACTCATTTCTAGCTGGACCTTGTTTTCTGTGTTTTTGTGTCAAAGTCAAGAATTGGGGCAACCATTGTTGAATTTAGCCCAGTATCGAGCAGCCGCAAAGCAGGTTGCAATTTAATCCCTGCGGACAATTGCGTATCATCGAATTATGTCCATTAAAACTGCTTATTTTTTGCTACTGACTAGCTTGCCATGTTGTTGTAAGTGTCTCCTACAGAGAAATGAAACATTTTCTGTATCTTTTCATTTAGATCTGGTGTCAGATGGTGTGTAAATACTGGCAGCCACTGGTATTGTTGAAATCAGCTAAATATTCAGCCATGACATTGAAAATCTTTTATATAACACTAAGGTACACTTTCTGTACTCTAACACAACAAACTCTTCATTTGTCATGCAACAAGTCACTACACCTGTACTGAGATTTCAGAACAAGACTTCTCCTTGAACGATACTTAATGGGAGCAAACGTTTCATTTCTCTGTTGGGTCGAGTAGTCAGACACTTGTAATAACAGTCAATGGTAAAAATAAGCACTTTGAAAGGACGTAATTTGACGGTGCACAAGTGCCCGCAAGGATTAAATTGCAGCCTGTTTTGCTCTCGCTATATACTGAAACAAATTGTTGTCCCCATTAGTCACTTTGACACAAACAACATTGGATGGTCCAAGCTGGTGTCCTGAATGCCTAACCCTATCCCAAAGTATTTCTGTATGAACTTCTCCTTGATCATCAGAAAGGCAGGCCGTCCTGCTGTCCTGCCAAGACCACCATCATAAACTCTATCTGTAAACAACGGTTGGTACTTCTGTTGGCCCAGGTGAGAAAAAAAAGTAAAACTTGGACTGACAACAAGAAAGGCATGGGAGAAGTCAGCCAGCCGGCTCCCCCTCTTTCCCTCTGTCTCTCTGTACCTGTGATCACCTGGCACCACCACCTTCATCTGACCTGCACACACCGATACTACACATAGTTACCTGGGAGGGAGTAAACACATTCCACCATGGAGCGTACACACTTCACTGATTTTTAGGCCCACCTGTAACGTTCAAGACTTTAGGTCTTATATTTTACACGCACTATCTAGCTGTCTCCCTTTCTCTCACTCCCTAACTCTCTCTCTCAGTTTGTTTTGCTGGCAACGTCTCATTTAAGCACATTTCCACTTCGTCTCCACCAGACGCTTTAAGAAGGCTTCTTCTGCAGATGCTGAAGCATCAATACATTTGTTCATTAATTCATTAATTCAGTTAGTTATTCTGTCTGTATTGCTATAAAAAGTTCTATTTTAAAAGTTTATGCCTTTAAATGTATGTTTCAGGTCTGATAAGCACACTTGTCAAGTCTTACCTCAGACAAAGCAAATATTTAGATGTTTGCTAGCAACATGCACTATTAGATCATTCAAATTAATCTCTGGTAGCTCAGGTATGATAAGGAACAGGATCTATACACCGGAAGTATTTTGTGCGAGAAAGGAAGCTGCGCAAATAAATTATTTATCACCATGTAACAGTGTAGTAGATAGTCTTATCTTGTCTTTTTTTAAAGAGTTCCTCATGATACATAATAGGTTATCATGTTTTTATTGGTATTGCAAAATGACAA
This sequence comes from Argyrosomus regius, assembly GCA_946959425.1. Taxonomy (NCBI): domain Eukaryota; kingdom Metazoa; phylum Chordata; class Actinopteri; family Sciaenidae; genus Argyrosomus; species Argyrosomus regius. The sequence goes on from OX336885.1 coordinate 17,550,429, forward strand.
GCCTGGAAAAGTTTTTTTTATTATTAAAAAAAAGCAAGTAAATCAATAAGTAAGGAGGACAAAAAACATTGTGAAGTTGTACAGAATCGATTAATTTTTTTCTTTTTGGCTGTGCAGTCGACTTCTATACCTCAGGGAAACAGTGCATTTATGATTATACGGTGCATGTGTCGAGCATTGCAGGAGGGATGGAAGGAAAGGAAGTAAGTCATAAGGCAGCCTGGCAGCATATCAGAGGGAGGTAACGTCATCTAAATGATACAAGTAATAGGTAGGTGTGAATGTGTCCAGGCCTGATATTGGGACTGGGTTCTGAATTTTGGACACAGATCTGGAAGGTTGGCTTCATTTACTTCATTGTCACTTCTTTTTTTCTTCCCTTCTCAGATTTGCAGCTTTTTCTGGCTATCATCTGTTGCTTTACTTTCTCTTTGTGTGAGCCTCTGTTTCTTCTTTTTCTCTATCATCCCTTTGATTTCTCTTTATCTCCTCTTCCCTGTATCTTAATTCCTCCACCTCCTATCCCTTCCACTCTTTTTTTTCCATTTTTATCTACTCCTTCTCCTACTTTCTTTCCCTTCTCCTCTTCCATCTATCCATCCTCCACTCCTCCCAGCCTGGGTTCCCCAAGCTCTGTACGGTCGCCATCATGCACCCCCCTCACCCCCCCCCTCACAGAGCGCCTCCCCTGTCCCACTGACACCACACGCTGCTCCCATCCCCCGAAAACCACTTCAAACAGCCAGCGCCATCAAAGCCCACAGTCAGTCAGCCAGGCAGCCAGTGAGCCAGCCAGCCAGCCTTCTGCTTCGACTTAAAATTACTGTCGTCCCAGTCGCAAGGCTGCTTTCCTCTTCTGATACACATCAAAGATCCTCTTAAACTCCCGAAGTTTGCTTTTTAAACCTTTCTTCTTGTTGAGTCTTTTTTATATACATTATTTCGCTGGTTGTGGTTTTTATTCTCTCTCTCTCTCTCTCTCTCTCTCTCTCTCTCTCTCTCTCTCTCTCTCTCTCTCTCTCTCTCTCTCTCTTTTCTTGCCATCATTTTTTTTTCTCCAACTGGGCCAGGTCAGTAATGACATGCACACACTTTCTTGTGCGGTTCTGCTGCCTTTGCATTTTTCTCCATGACTTTAATTAGTTTCTTTTTCAAGGCGTTGGTTCAGGCTTCACATGCACAGCACACACAAACACACACACACACACACACACACACACACACACAAGTATATCAAGCTGTAACCAACATACAGATGTGTGTAAATTAATATGCAATATGACTCATACATCTTCCTAATCAGAACTGCACAACCACAAAAAGACCAGTTTAATAGCGTGTGTGTGTGTTCCTTCTTTTTGCTGCCCATATTTCTTTATATGTGCGTGCTTAGAGGGCAGAAAAAGTGACGAAAGAAAGACAGAGAGAGAGAGAGAGACAGAGAGGCCGGGACAGTCACAAGAGAGTAGATAGTGTTTGCAGACATGTGAGGAACAACTGAGAGAGAGAGAGACAAAGAAAATAAAAGCAGAGTGACACATTAGAAAGGCATCTCTTCTATGTTTCAAAGCCATAGAGGTCACATGTGGTCACTTGAAATGTTTCGGTCTATCATCATCTCTCGGCTGGAGGATGTAATGTTGATATGTGCCAGAGGATGGCGCCCCGTCTGTATGTTAACCAACAAGGAACTGACTGCCAGGTCTCATCTTCAGGCTGCATTTATTACAACATTTATCATTATGAAACATATATTTCGATACAGTTGCCTCCTATACTTTATATTTTTTACTGAATGAGACCAATAGCAGTCCTTTTTCTTTTTGTCTATCTTTATTTTTAACTTAGTGGTTTGAAAGTGGAAAGGAATAACAGGGCAAGATTATTATTATTGTCAGTTGTAGTGGCTGTAAAAGCTGTAATAATAGTCGGATTGATGTTCCTGTGACTTTATGTGAAGTGAATACCTTCACATGGTCTGCTCTGATCTTTTATATCTTAATGTGGGTTCCTCAGAATTCTTGTATCTTGTGTTTTAAATCAGCTTTTAGCGGTTAGATGAAGACATTTTGGGATTTAATGCAGTAAATTGTCCTTTTCAAGAACACCACATCTTGCAAAACACCTCTAACAGATCTTATACAGATGTTTGAAGTAGACAAAGTCAGTGGGATACCAGGCATATTTGTTTCACCCTCAAAACAAATCTCCCGTAGTAAGCAACTGAAAGTTGCAGCTCGAGCTGAACTAACCAAAATCCCACATTGTATAGCTGTTAAGCTCAAAGAGAAGTTTTATTTAGCGTGTACCCCTATTAAAAAACTTCAGAACCTTTGTGCTCCGTCAGAGAATGTTTTAATATTCAAAAGGAGCCACTATTGTGTGGTTTCTTGCGCCAACGTACAAAATAAAGAGCCACATCAGAAAGCTGGAACAGTCCCTGAGCATATTCATGTGTAAAGAAAAAAGAGGGAAAACAAATTTAGAGGGGGGAGACAGGGGTATTTATAGAGTGGTGTGAGAGTCTCTGCAATGACAGGAGCCTAATGAAGTGGAGTTTGGGTTTTGATTCACAATGTGGTGAGTGCGTGGGTCCCACTGTGACCGTTACTGCATTCCAGCACCGATCCCTCGCTACACGGAAACCAGCTCGGGCCACAGGAGGAGGCAGAGGGCCAACTCGAAATAACGTGTTCCTCTAACCCAGCTAACCTTTCTCACCAACATCAGTCCTGCTTCTAGCACAGCAGATGTACACAGGGCACGGTGACACAGAGCTCAAACAGGGTGACAAAACTTTATTCATATGTGCAAGCTTTCACACAGAGTACACATACACTAGTTAAAGTCAATCTGTCACTGCTGGTGAGTCATTGACACGGTAAATGACTCAAATGACACAATTCGGCATGACATAGTAGGGAAATCCAGAATGATATTAACAGTGTTTCTTATTTTAACTTTGACAGGTCAGTGGAAATTGTGTTGTGCGTCAGTGTTTATTACAGACTTGTAATGAGGAAGCAAGAAGGAGATAAAGGTTGAGATCGGAGGCTGTAAGTCATCACGATTGTAGTGATGATTGAGTGATAGCTGTGAGAACAACTCTAGAAAAAGATCATGTGGTGGTGTAGAGAGTCCTTTGAATGTAAACTTGGTGTAACGGTGTAACTAGAGAAAACAGTGTTACTTTTGAAAGCTTCTCACAAAGTTAAAAAAAAAATGTCACTAAAGCAGAAACCACACATGTCTGCTTTGAAGGTAAAGGCCGGTGTCAAACAAGGTAATTTCTTTTGACAAATGTCACTGTGGTGGTCTGTAGGACAGGTAAACATGGTGGCAAACATGTAGGCAGCAGCATACAGGAAACCTCTAAAGGAAGAACACAGGCAACCACAAAAGCTCTTTGCACACCTCTTTACTCACACCTTATGTCTTTTTCTGCAAATAGAAAAACTGATTGCAGCATTTTTTTGCATACAAATTAATGATTTAGTTTGGCAAACAGCTAACAGTCTATGGTAGTAGCATAGCACAGTAGGTCTTTTTATTGTTTTCGTAGTAGTAGTAGTAGTGTCTCTTAATGGGAAACACTGTATACCGCACAGCAGGTAAAGGGAAAAAAGTGAGACACTCAACCCTGACCCTGTCAGATACTTTCAAATTGAAATATGAACTGTAATGTTCTTTTATCATTTTCCTTCTACTCTTTTCTGTGTTTTCAGCTTTTGTCAAACAGGGAGAAGAACCCATAGAAAATAATGCTGTGGCGCTTATTCATTTGTGCACCTCCTATAGCTACAAGACGCTGCGTGTTAAATAAAGCATACCGTATAGAAAGAGGCGGCAGTCGTACTTTATAATATTATTATAATGATAAAGCTAATGATAAGCTAATTATCTAGCAATGGGTTTCTTTTCTCTTTAAGCTCTACCTGTGAGAAATGTGCAACTATTAATTCTAAAGTTCGCGTGGAGGCAGCTGTCACCTCAACAATCATTATAGGCTACAAAAATATATCATGGATGTCTCGAGTTGACTCACCACAATCTAAGAATACATATCTTGGGTGGGAATCTACAAGAAGGGATGAAAGTATGCCCTGTGAGTGTGTTCTTCACACCGCCTCTCCATGTGGGTCTGCAGTTCAGCATACTGTACCTCCAAGTGAGTCACACTTAGCACGTATATGCACCTTTGTGGTGAGATTACTGGTCTAGACCACAAGTTATTTGGGACTTCTTTCCTGTCCACGTTCATTCTGATTACACCTATTTCTTTCTTTCAGTCTTTCTTTGAAATGCATGAACTTATGTAGCACAGAAAACACAGTTTGAGTGTTTGTTTCACACTTACACTATCATGTCATCTTGTGTGCTTCATGTTTGTTTAATCTCAACACAATGCACATTGTTATAATTCCCACATGTTTGGCAAAGGAAACCATTAGAAAAAAAGTGAATTCACACATGCTCTGTTGTATTTAAAGTATGTTGAAAGATGTGCAGTACGCATGGGTAAAGTGCAAATATGAGTAGGAGGAGATTAGACTATCAGATGTAAAAAAAGAAAAAACTGTCTAGGTTTAAAGGTGAAAGATAAAGACAATAGCAGAGAAGTCATTATCCTCTCAGCTTCATCATGAGGTAGATAAACCTTACATGCAGCCTACGGACTGTACAGTAAGTTACAGCTTTACTAATTATTTCTTTGATGAATTTGCTGTACATTATTTCTTCTTATCCGCGTGTCAGTTTCATCTGTCTGTCTTTTGAAGTCACATGAGAGCAGGTTTCCACTAAGCAGATATGGTTCACTGGTGCAGTGATGTGACATGTAGATAGAGAATAACAGATCAGTGCTGCTGATCTCAATCGATTTTCAGATGCCTTGGCCCTTTCAGAGCAGCCATAGCTGTACACAACACCACAGCATGTGCTAGCTGGTGTCTTGGGGACTGTGCTTTGATTCGTATAGGCTCCTCTGAAATCGTACTAAGGACTCACATGTGAATAATGAAACTAACACCAGCGTGCAGTCACACTAAAAGCACAACTCGTTGACAAATCAACTTTGTGAGTGGTATCAGTGAATGGCTCAGTGGCTTTGAAGCTAGTAAAACGCCAAAGGGGATTCTGTTTTTGTGTCACAAGGGCTCTAATTGAACAGAATCATTAAAAGCCACACTGAACAAAAGCGAAATAGTTTCAATACGGTGTTTGTTGCCAATTTAAAGACCACTGCTTAGTGTGCAGTATTGCACTGTTATTCTGCTTCTGTCCTTGCACATCCTTAATCAATACGCGGAAATTAGCTCGGTTTATATTTTGATCTGATTGTTCTGTGCGTCTTTCAAAGTGCAGATGTTGCCCCTCGGCTGCACATTCTGTGGTGGGGGTTTAAATGCTCTGACAGGGTGGTGTCTCCTAATGAGCGGGACATCTAAAGGCACAAAGCCGTGACTTTGCTGCTGTGGCACCACATGGGCTTTAACTTTTCTATCTCTGACTGCAGTTCAGATATTCATGGAGTATGGTGCACACACACACACACACACACACACACAGTTATTGTCATGTATTTCTTTGCTGTGTTTGATCATGCTGTAGTCCTCTGCAGCAGCAGACTGCTCCCCATTTGTGCCCAGAATGCAAGTTGTGTTTGTTTGTTTCTCTGTATTTCTCTATACCCTAGTTTAGGTGTGTGTGTGTGCGTGTGTGTGAGTGTGTGTGTGCATTGAGGGAATTTCCCTCAGTAGCGTGTTTTTCACAGTTCGACATTAGTTGGAGGATTTGTGTCAGGGACAGTTTGACACTGCTGCTTTCTGTCTCTTTCTCACCTCTCTCTTTTCTAATTCCTCACTCCTCTGTCTTTCTTCTTTTCTATCTCTCTCTTTCTCCATCACTCGTTCTGTCTGCCTTTTCCCCCGCTCTTGGTGTAGTGTTTTTTTTTTTTGCTCTGTGCAGTATTCTTGCACTAGTGTTTCTCTGCACGTCTGTCTCACTCTCATCACCCCCCCATTCTTTAACATACACACCACAGCACTGTGTACCAAACACATTGCAGGAATGCAAAATCACATACTGCACCCCACATCACATTTAGCATCTCTTCCGTCACACTAATATGACCTTTACAATCCCTGTCACAGTGTCACAGTTTCAGTCTCATTTATTCTCCCCCAGCAGCCATTTGCAGGGCCCATTGCCAGCCATCTGAGAAATGAGTGTAATCAATTGAACTATAACTCGACTGTGTGACTTAGACTTTCATATCAATGTGTTTGTGGTTATTTTCACCATCATTAGACAAGAATGTTTGCACTTCCTTTTCTCTGGCCACAGAAATGCAATAAAAGTGCAGCAAAACATCACATTACCACCATTCCTATTGGTTAACATGTAATTTAGAGCATTTAATCCTCAATTTGCTGTCAGCATTCATGATATATTCTGTAAAACATTTGGATAAATTGAAATTAAGAGTTGCATTCCAAAATGAGGCAACCACCAGAGAAGAAAATTCAGCACTGAGTTGTCTGTAATGCAAATTGAACTCACTTTGGAGTATTATGCGTATCGTCTACTCTGCTATGATCTAACAGGATGACAACATAGGTATCAAAAGCATGTTTTTGTTTGTTTCTGTGGTTTTCTGTCTAAGGAAAGACAGTGTGTTCATTGTGTATTTGGTGCACATGCTATAGCACAGGTAGATAAAGTGGCACATGGTCATCAGTGCCATTTTTTTTCCCTTTTTAGTTTTTTTGGGGCAGGTCAAACCCCAACCAGAGCAAGCCATGGTGCCAGTAGTTAAAAGAAAACATCACCCTTAGAGACAGAGAGTGAGTTGCTGCTAAGATGAAGGCGATCAGGTGGGAGGTGTTTGTTCTTGGTTGCGGTCCTCCCCTGACTCATCGTATGAATGTCAGACAGTAGGAGCAGGTATGAATTGCTGAGCTGCCACAGTGAGAGTTTTGTTAAATTTCTTGGATATATTTTAAGAGAGGCCATCGCTGTCAACATAAGTGTGCTCTGCAGATTAATATGGACTTACCTCATCTCTGAACTGCTCTCATAGGTACTGTAAAACGACAATACACACATCTTCCTGAGCTTTTACTTTTTGTTTAGCGTGTGGGCGGCCATGACCGTCATGTGGTAATTTATTGCGTTCAAAATAGCAAGTGTTATTTTCTTTTGACACATGTGAAACCATCACACTTTTAATGGCATGGGAGAAGCATTATTTCATACATTAATTAAAAACAAATAATTTTGAAATAATATTTAACATGTATTTTTTTTATATCAGAAGCAAGTTTTGTTACAAAAATATGATGGGTCAGTACGTTTTTGTTCATCTTACTGAGTCACTTCTTGTTTCTGACAGTTTTACTGCCTACACTTTATACTGTATGAAAAGTATCAGTGTGATGTTACTGCATTATGTCATCAGAACAGCAATGTGGTGTTCATGTATTCTGGGTGGTTGGATTGATTTATCAGTTTAAACAGTATTTTTAAACAAAACCTTGAGTGTTGTGATGAGCTTAGAAAATTGAAAAAAAAAAAAAACCTAAAGTAATGTATTTAAATTTTAAAATTAAGCTCAGGGCGTTTATTTCCTTTATAAATTTAAGGATAATTTTAATTATATGTTTATGGTGTGGGTTTAATAGTTCTAATTTTGGGTATATCTGACAGTATTCAGTATATCAGTGGTCAGAAATATCAATGTCAGGGAGCTCAGTTTGGGTGTTGCACAAAATGTATTTCTGCCTGCCGCCTGTCTTAAACTGAAAAGTCATTTATTGGTTTGTTGTCATGTGAGAAAATGCAGATCTATTAAATGGCATTGATCATATTACATTACCATCATTCTGTCTTTTATGTGACAATGTTGTATTGTAAAAATCAACTGAATGGTAAGGATTACATTATGCGGTAAATTGGGCCAGGCCTTGTTTGTTGCCATTTAAAACCAAAAGAAACAAACAAGGTAATTTCTAGGTAATTATTGCGTGCTTACCAGTTAGCCACATAATTACTAAGTCAATACCAGATCACATATGTGCATCGTAAAATAAACTCCAGCTTAGTGTGTTGCTGTACAGTAGATGCCCTCTGGGATATAAACAGTGCAGAATTAGACAGACACCGAAACTGTCTCTGTACTGTTGTAAACTGGCGCAAAAGATCTTTGAGATTATTTTTTTTCTTTATCTTATGTGACTTTTCTTTCTGGTGTGGTTTGCATTTTTATGTGGCTGTTTAAAAATTCTGTGTTCCCGTGTGATACACATATGTGCTTATGAATGTATTCAGGCGTCCCGTCTCGGTCTGTCTTTGGAAAACTGATTGAACTATGTAAATAATAAAATAACTACTGTGGGTCATCATTTTATAGGCTTCAGATGGCAGACAGACCATCAATCTCTCAGATGTTTCAGTCCCTGTCTGGCAAGGGAAAGCGACAGACGTATTAAAATGGTGCTGCAGCATTTGTTCTGAACACACTGTTGTTGTCAATGTTGCCATCAGAAACAGTCCCCAAAAGACCGAGTGATCGACATTGTCAAACATGATGCAGCACAGTTCGGTTAGCACTCTCTGGATATGAGTCATGTTCTTCCCACGCACACTACGGTGCATGCACAATAGCAGTGGACTGTTTTGTGCTGTACTGTGTGTTATTTTGTGTTCAACGTATTCCAACAAATTACACATTCTTAAAACTATTGCACATTGCACGAATTCATCACTCTTAAACTCCTTTGTACCTTGACATACAATCTCCCCTTGCAGGCAATCTCAAACCTCCTGCACTGTTCAAAGATTTAGCTGTCCTGCTTCAACAAAAAAAGACCTATTTGAAGGATGCAATCGCTATCCAAATAAATAAATCAACTGGCCCGATAATGAAAGCCATCCCGGCGCGGTGCTGCTTTAATGACAGCACATATAGGCTCAGTGTCACTCACTGTCATGGGAGGGAAAATTAGAGCCAATTTAAAGCTAATCCGGACCAGATTTCTCTCTTTTTGGGGCCAGTGGTATGTCCTATCATCCCAGGAAACTCCTGCAGGGCTGATAGGTCAACCTCAACTACATCATATAACTTCATAGCTGTCTGCTGTAGGGAAGCACATTTGATGACCAATTTCCCCCCATAAGAGCGAGTCATTCCTCCCCCTGTTAGCAGAGCAACACTGCATGGAGCAGAGGCCTGGATGACTAGCCTCAGGTGAATCAGAGTTTTGCATTTATGCATGGGTGTAACAGAGCCGGGGCAGGACACACAACTTGCTGATACATACAGATACATGTGTAGGTGTTACATTTTGAGATTAGCTAATATTCTCGTCAGAGCGATGTGTGTAAATTGTACAGGCATATTCACAGAAGTTTAAAGCGTGTGTTCTTGTTTGTGGGCCGCCCCCTCAGTCCCCCTTTGCTCTTTCAGTAACAGAGTGAGTGTGTTTGTGTTATCTTTGTGTGTAGTGTATTTGTCTCTTCTAGATGTAAAACTGATGAGGTAGATTTGCTAAAATGTCTCCCCCAGTGTGCAGTGGCTCTGGGCTTTGTCACTGTGAGGCGTAACTGAATGCGTAGCGGAGTTGAAAGCAGAAACACTCATCAATTATTGTGTCCACCAGCCTGTAAGGGTGTATTTGGAACGTCTCAAACAAAAATGAAAATCTTTCAAGAGTGACTGAGAGTTGTTTTTGACAGTTTAATGAATAAACTTTGTTTGTGTTTGGTGAAATTTAATGAGCTGTGAAACCTTATTTTCACTCTGATCTGATGAGGCCCATGATACTCAGGGCCAAAGAGAGAAATATATTTAAAAGTAATAAAAATCATGACGATGTTGCGCTGCAACCTTCATCAGATACTGATCAGAAACCTCATCTTTAAACAACACAAAAAGAAGAATTGGTCATCTGTATGCTGGCACAGTCCATGCTCCCCCCTCGACAATTGTTTGGCTTTCTCTGATGATATATTTCAAAGGCGCTGGCAAGGAGTGTATTTGTGTTCTTAAATGGTCATTACTTGGATGTGATTAGATATTGCCAATCAGTGAGAGAAAAACAGAGAGTCCTCAAAAAAAGCCTTGGAAATAAGAGCCTACAGCTGAAATCCCATGCATGTGTTTGTGATTGTCATTTATTGTCTTTGCCATGGGAAAAAGTAATGCGCCTTTCCAGTTTTGCTGCAGTCTGGGCACCGAGGGTACACTTTTAAATTGCAATATGTTATTTATCTTAACTACTGCACTATATCCCTGCCGCATCAGAAGTCACATACCATGCATGTGCTAAAAATACGAGTTTAGACCTATAAAACAGATTTTTCTAGTCGCACAAATTGTGTTCTTTTGTGCGTTCTGAGCAATTACACAACAGCTTTAGTTGAAAATGACATTTTACTATTTGATGCAAAGAAAATTTGAAGAGATTAATTCTAAAAATGGCAAATCCTCTATTTGACAAATAGTAAACATCTTGATTTCAATGAGTACCGACATTAAAACAAGCCGTAATTTATTGGATTGATGTTCGACCAAGGAGTCTTTTTTAGTCATGACCTTAATTAAATATATTTTTATTTAACTCCAGTTTTAATTTATTTTCAATTTTAAAATGAAAGCCATATTAAACTCTCAGTAACGTCAGAATAAAACTATCTCTTTTGAAATCACATTGAAACTGATCAGATATGACTATAAATACTTTATAGTCATATAGTTTTTTATTGTAGGGGTGGCTCAATGAAATATTCTGGTTGGGATCCCTATTTTACGGTTCTGGATCTCCTTTGCTCAGATGTGTATGTTGCGTGCTGGGTCTGCTTGTATTGATCATAATCCACACAAAGCCATAAAAAAAATATCTCCTGATAAGAAACACATTGAACGACTTCACATGAAGGCAGTTTCAATCCTCTTGCTCACATAGGAACGATCCTGAAATACAAATAAACAGAAAAAACAAAACAAATGATAATACCGGTGCTTTTTTTTTTTTTTTTTAACTTCAAACAACATGTGAGATATAGTTTAGAATTTACAACATTTTTGAATTTCTGGCCGGGTTTTTCCCCTTCTTCTGTTTCAGTTCCTGACATTTAAAATCATGTTGCATTGTGTCTGGTTTGTGCATAATCTACTGCTCAACTACCTAAATAACCATCTGAAATGATAAGAAACACATGTCTGTTGCATTTTGAGACATGTCTGAAAAGAATATATATATTTGGACATGGCAAAATAATAATCAATTGGCATCTCATTTTATGCAGATTAAAGACATGTGTCCATGCTTTTTAACATATTTAAAAAAACATAGTATTGCAAAATCATACATCCTAATGTGCATACTGTGCATACTGAGCCTGTATCTTCTGTCTCCGTCTCAATTATTATTTTTTTCCCCCTCTTCTTACAGTGGATGCTGAGCAAGTGAGTTCACTGGGATCTGAGGGGGAGGATGAGGTTGGCCTGTGGAGCCTGGAGCCCCAGGACTGCCAGGAGAGCCTGGACAAGACGAGCCTGACACCTAGTGAGGGCACGGAGGAGCCCGGCAGCCCTGCTCGCTCCACCCGGCCACACAGCCTCAGCCCCGGCAGCAGGAACTACTGGGGGCAGGTGGAGCCGGAGGCCGAGGCCGCGGAGGACACCACCGCTGCATCTGCCACTGACAGGGAGGGAGATCAGGACCCGTTGAGGATGTACTGTAAGTTAAAAACGAAAGTGTAGCAGTGTAAACATTTTGCTATTTTAAATGAATCCCTTATTATCTGAACTATAAAACACCCCTACATTTGTTTCTTAAGAATCAAGGCCTGATCAACAAAGTAAAATGTAAAATGTAATATAAATACATGGTATGAGACTGTTGTGTAGGGTGTCACTGTATGTGTAAACAATTTACAGTGTTTTTCTGATGCAAGACACCTCCAGTCTCATGATGCTTCTCAGAGCCCTCTAGATACACCTTCATATCAGCTCCTTGTGAAACCATGCCTTCCCTACAAGCTGTTCCTTTTTTTCACTCTTCTCTTTGAAAAGGCAGCCTTCTGAAAGCATGACAAAAGAACTCATCCCACACAATGTCACAATATTTCCATGCATCAAAGAGGTGACGTTACGGTACTGAAATCAGCGCTGCGCGACGTGAGGCTTTCCCTTTTATTTAGGAGAGATCAAAGGCTCACGCGGCTTGCCTACTAACAATCACTTAGCTCCCTCGCCTCGTGTGATTTGGCCTTGCCTGATGAAGGCAAAGCTGAGTTTTTACAACACTCAACCGCACAGGCTCTTCCCTTCACCACATGAAAAACATCTCAAAATATGCCAACATCTGCAAACATTTGAAAAATCTTCCTCAAAGTTGCTGTAAGCTGGCTGGCTTGATTCGTGATAGGAGGCGCCCTCTCTACTTGTCGTGGCTTTCTCTCTGTGCCTGTCATTGCACTCAAGGAGCACTCGAATGGGAAAGAAGTCTTAAAATCTAGTTTCATATCTCGCCAACTAGTTCCCGGAATATATTGTTTTCTGTTTTCTTTTCTTCAAGTTTGTTATCTGTCAGTCTTTTAGTAAACAGTAGATTCAGTTGCACACTGACACTTTGCAGTTTATCCCCACTTCCTCTGTGTGCACAAACACACATTTACACACACATGAATGTCTGAACAAGTCAAGTACTTGTACACAAAGCCAGAGAGCAAACTCTCTTTTCAAGAGTTTAACACGTAGTATATGAAAATGTAACAGCAGCCGAGGTTCGACCACACTGATTCATCACCAACAAGAGTGTTGTGACCAGCTTTAAAGATATTAAATTCAAAAGGCTGTTCGGCAAACCAGTTTTAGGTCACGTAGGAATGCCGTATATTAATCTGTGCAGTGTGTGACACTTTTGTCTTATTGTCAGAACACGTCTGCTATGTTGCTTTCTTGGTCAGGATTTTTGTTTCTGTTTCTGTAGTTCATTGAATATGTGAATTTTCCTGCAAATGTTACTAATAATTGTGTGCAAGTTTGATAATTATTTATAACATTTGACAAAATGTCAGACACTGTTTCATGTAAGAGCTAAACTTATATTTCACTTCCTCTGTATCTTTTTTTCTGTTTCCAGGTAAGAACTCTGACTCCCAGAATGCCTTGGAGGACCTCGCCCACTACGAATTTCTGGCCCATTTGAGGAAGACCTCTACCTCAGTAAGTCTCTTGGACCATCTGAACCACAATGGCACGTCAGCAGTGTACCACCCGGGCAGCAGGCACGATGAGCTGCCACCTGCCATCTGGTCACCAGGAGCTCAGCACCGCTCACCCGAGGGAGCAGGTAGGCAACGAACAGAGCAAAGGCATGGGGGTGTGAACCACACAGCAGAAGGCTGACAGTAAATAGCAGTGATATAACACATATCAGATTGTTCTAAGGTTCTGAGAAAAATGAAAATGAAAAGAGAGGGTTGACACATATCAGCTTATCGATCCGCCCAAGCAATTCATACACATAACAGTATATTGTGGTTTGACATCTTTAATATTCTGTTTGTTAGGCTGAGTCATCATAGTTTAATAGTTTATTGAGTTAAATATCACAATACAAACAAGTTTACCTGATCAATATATATACATATATATATATATGTATATATTTTACTCTGATCTGTGAGTGCACAGGCATTGTTCAGGTGGTGTATGACTCCATGTGTAAAAATAGGCAGGACCTTGTAAATGTAACTCTTCAACATGTGATCTAATGTTTCTTTATGAATATAGTTTACAGTAGCAAGCGGTGAGAATGTGTGAGAATGTCAGAATGGATGCTTTACATGTGTCCCTATATGTGTGTGACATGTCAAGGATGTGCCCTGTATCTTGCTCAGTGCATGCTGGGATAGGCTCGAATCCCCTGTAACTGGATAGATGTATGAATGTAGAAAAATGTCCATGGTAAACAATGTTACCTCTCTCTGGACTCCAGATGCAGGAAGGACCCAGCAGGCCTGTCCATTCTGCCACAGGATGTATCAGCGAGGAGCTTCTTTTAGGGACCACATCAAGTACTGTCAGGAGAGGGAGGGGGGCCACATGGTCTGTCCGCTCTGTGGATACACTGCCACCCTTAGGGCACAGATGGAGCAGCACCTGGCACTTCACAACCAAATGCAGGACAAGGTAAGATACACACAGATAGCAGGAGAAACTTTCACAATTGCAAAGTTATTTATTTAAGTCCCTATATGTGTTGTACTATAAAACTAATCACAATGTCCTATCACCCTAGAGTGCCATCACTTTGGATCAAGCCATGGAGACCAGGAAGTTCAAATGTCTGCAGTGTGGGAAAGCATTCAAGTACAAACACCACCTCAAAGAGCATCTCCGCATCCACAGCGGTGAGACAAAATAACATCAAAACATTTGTACTCAACCATCAATTTGCTATTGTTTCCAACCGTAACCCTTACTTATCATGTGGTATGAAATTATACCTAACTTGATGTGCTGACAGAAAACAAGTAAAAATAATTCACGACAGGAATAGAGAATTATAAAAAATTGGCTCGCACTCAAGTTGAAGGTATTTTCAACCTACTCTCGACATCTTTTGACGAATGTCTCCTGTCTTGTGTGTCGTCCTTTAGGTGAGAAACCTTACGAGTGCTCCAACTGCAAGAAACGTTTCTCTCACTCTGGCTCGTACAGCTCACACTTAAGCAGCAAAAAATGCCTGAGTGGCGGTGGAAATGTAGGAGGAAACACAGGAGGAACCAGTGGTGCCTTTAATGGACATAGCCAAAACTCCTACCACCACTCATTTCCAATATCTCCCTCTGCAGGCGGGGGGAGAAACAGTAATGATAAGGGCTCTCCGATGGCCTCACAGACCCAAGATAACACCAGGCCTCTGGGTCGAGTACTAGAGGATCCTCACCAGCTTTCACTGCAGGACCTCAACCCCACAGGCTTCCCCAGAGATCTGGCTCGGCTCTGGGACCCCTCAGCAGAGCTCTCTCTGAGGGCAAGTATACTAAAAGGGACCACCCTTCTGCCTTATCTGCACCCTGGGACCAAGTTTGAGCAGATGCTGCAGGAGATGCTTCACAGGGAGGAGAAGAAAGAGGAGGAGACAGATAGAGAAGGAGGAGGTGGAGCTGCGATGGAGGAAAGGAGGTTGATTTACAATGGAGACAGGAAGGTGTCACCTGACAGGAGAAAAGAGGCAGTGGGGTCAGGTGAAGGGGAAAGAGGTGTGCTTGGGGTGACGTGTCGCTGGTGCTCCCAGCTTTTCCCCAATGTGGCGGTGCTCCTGCAGCATGAGCGCTACCTCTGTAAGATGAACCGTGAGGCGGTGGAGGTGCCTGAGGGTCTTCGCAGCAAAGACCATCCCTCGCCACCTTTATTCTTCCCCAGATCTGCCCTCCAACCAGAGAACAGCAAACCGAGCGAAGTAACCAACGGCCTCTCTGGAAGCAAATCACCATTACAGAAGCCCAGCTGGCACTCTGTACCACAGCAACTTTTGGTCGCAATGCACTCTCCCCCACAGCCCCACCATGACGCACTGCCCTCACGAGCGTACTGGCCCCGCCAGGAAAAGGGAAGCCCAAGCCAGCCAATAAACCGCTCCCCAGAGCTGTCATCACCTCGCGCCAGAAGGAGAGTTCCCTCTTCAGGATTCGGGTCTCCGGTCTGCCTCGACCTCACCAGCTGTCCTCCTGAACTCTCTTCCCCTCAGAACCAGACCGGCAGCCCTTGGTCACAAAATGAACCTCTGGACCTCTCCCTGCCCAAGCAGCTGTCAGACCAAGAAGGGAGAAACAAAACTGTAAATGGAAACTCAGCCAGAGGAGAGAGGAAAGAACTCGGGACCCAGCAGATTAGGAGGCCAAGTCCAACTTCACATCTACCCCTTCACCACCACCCAGTCTACAGCGGGGCTGGAGCTCCTGTGTTTCCAGGTTCCTTATACAATGGATTTCCCATCTTTAACCAGTCTGGTTTGGGGCTTTCAGGGCATGATGGCATCACAGCGATTCCATTCGGCCAGCCAGCTAACACCCCAGGGTTTCTTTCTCCAATGGCTTACATGATGGAGGTAGATGCAGAGGCAGCGCTGAAAAAGATCCACCAGGAGAGACAAGCTCTGATGGTGAGTAAAGCTTTTCTTTCAGGTTTGTTTTAAAGAATTATGTGTAATTACTAAAGAAGAGCCTCAAAGAGAATGTACAAAATTAGAATAATAGTTATAGTGATAATGATTTTTATGTTTTCTATGCAGGGTGAGGTGTTAAGCCGTGGAGCTCTGGACTACCTCTCGCTCATGGACGATGGACTGGACGGAGAAGGAGGGCCAGGGAGGAAGAGACTGAAGAAGACAGACGAGGGACTTTACGCTTGTGACATTTGTGAAAAAACCTTTCAGAAGAGCAGCTCTCTGCTCCGACACAAATACGAACATACAGGTCTGTAGCTCTGCAAAGACACTTTAGTTATGTGTCATTTCCTTTTGTTTATATTTTACTATAGTGATTGTTTGAGTAGATCAATATCACTGTCATATGTAGTCACCACGAGCAGTCAGTTAGCTTAGCATAAAGAATGGAAACAAGGAACATGGAAGCAGCTAGCCTGGTTCTGACAAAAGGACACAAAAGTCATCTGCTAACACCTCCAAAGCACATATATTCATTTTATTTTGTTAGTTTAATCCACACAAAAATCCAAGTGTGAAAATCTGCACATAGGACAGATACATAAAACCACAACTTGTTTCTGTTCTTTGAGCTGAGCTAACTGGTGGCTGTTGGTCGCATCATCTTCGCCTTGCAGAAAGAAAACCATTTCCTTAGAAACGTATTTTTCTTCCAAAAGATTTCAGCACATAAAAACTCTTAAATGTATTTTGTATTTTTTAAAAAAAAGCTGCATCATATTTTTTTAGGATGTTAGAAATAATTTATTTTATTTCTTTACAGGCAAGCGTCCTCATGAGTGCAAGATCTGCAACAAGGCCTTCAAGCATAAGCACCATCTGATTGAGCACAGCCGGCTGCACTCTGGAGAGAAACCCTACCAATGTGACAAGTGTGGCAAACGCTTCTCTCACTCTGGCTCATACTCTCAGCACATGAACCACCGCTATGCTTACTGCAGCAAAGACCAGGATCCAGACCAAGACCACGAGGAGATGCCTCTCACCCCGGGGGCAGGCAACAATCTCGGGGGACGTCTCGCTGACGAGACCCCTCCGTCCATGGAGGATACCCAAACCCCACACTCCTTCCTCAGCGATTCCAGTCTGGATGGAGCTGCCCTCAAGGAGGAGGAGGAGGAAGAGGAGGAAGATAAAGAGGCAGGAGTCAGCGAAGAGGCACATCTGAGTTTGTCAGGAGCAGCAGAGGAGCTGGGAGGTAGCCCCATCCAAGAATCACCAACGGGGGAGAACGGAGTGCAAACTGAGAGAAACAGTTACAATGTGGGAAACCATATTGACAATGCAGAGAGACAATTCTGGGACCGAGACACTCAGGACCAGAATGGAGACTTGGACAAATGTGAACTGAGCCTGGATATAACAGATTTACCCAGAATAAAAACTTAAGGTGACTTTAACAAGCCAATACAATGCATATACGATATATATTAAGACTTTTGATACATTCTTTTCTCATATATATATATAACAGCGCCACTGATTTTTTTTAAACTCATTTTACATGAAAAATGCACAGAACTGCCAAAGCTTAAACGGCCTTAAAGTGGATGAAGCCATACAAACAAAATATATGTGATAATACAAAGTGCAGTATTTTACCACAGAACATAGACTTGATGTACCTACAGTGTTTTTTTAATTCGTTTTCTTATTTTAATCTTTTTTTTTTTTTTGGTTGTTTATCAGGACAGCTACAAACATTTGGGTTGACTCATCTGAGGTCATGTCACGTATCCAAATGTGATATGCAGAAATCTCACTTTACTATATGCTTGCTGCTGCGACTGTTGCACAACCCGTAAAGCAGAGGCCTTTGTAGTTTTACATCCAGAATTCAGTTGATTTTTTTTTTGTAACTTTTTGTTAACTTTGTAATTTTGTTTGTTCACAAGTAGATGACACCAGTGAGTAGGATTAAAAAACAAGGCCCAGACGGACAGTTACTTTAACATGCCGTCAAAGTTGGAGGTTAAATGTTACAGATGCAGCAGAGATGTTACAGAGTCACCTGATGCTCAGTTAGTATATTTATTCTTCTTATTCATTCAGTTTTCACTATCCTGTGGTTTTATTTGATACAAGTCTTTACCTCTATTTTATGAACAATAACTTGTAAAATGTCTTAAATGAAAGTACACACATGCAGCTATTACTTTGTCCCAAAGCCAGAGAGGGCTTGAGAATATATAAAAGTATTTGCTGCCAGAACTTTAATCATTCATGCTGTGAAATCACATGGTACAACCAGCTCATCTCTTCAGGTTATGGTGCTCAGTGGCTTTAACTAATCAGCAATATATTTAGTAGTTTAGAGCAAGCAGTAGAAAGAGGAAGAACTGGAAGGTGGTTGTTTATTTATTTCTTAAACAAAAAAGCAGAGGACTGCACCTTTTTTAACTGTACGTCTTGCTAGGGGACAGTAATTTCTGTATGGGTGGTTAAAAGGGGCAAAAGAGGAAGTCAGTCTTTGGGGGGTTTCTTTGAGGGAGCAAAAAAAACTTGCACTGTCTCACTGTTTGTCTAATAGTCACACAGAGCTGCTTTGTTTCACTTATTGCTAAAATATCTCCTATTCCTCGTAATAATCTACATGTGCTACAGCCTTTTTTGTCTTTTTTTTTTCTCGATAATGTGTCACACCTTTTGGCTGTCTGTTGAGGTGTGACAAGGGTCAAGACTCAGGACACATACATCAGCTTTTAACTTCCTCTTTCCGTCTGCAGTGTAGTCAACGTGAAAAGTGCCTCAGATGTACTCAGACACTGTGAGTAATACGACAAAGCCATGGTACGACGAGATAAGACGGTGGTGCATGAGGTGTGACTAAGCTTGTAGCATTTATGCATACCATGCACCAAAGACACTTCTTGGTCATAATGTGTGTGTGAGTGTGTGTGTTTATCACCAAAGATATGCATATGTGACACGCCAACTGCCACTCTACTCTTGCATAGTTCCTTACCTGTTATTTCTGGGTCAAAAATAGGCAAAGAAAAAGGTTTACTTTCACTCTGTGTCTGCACACTTTTTTTTAATCTCTTTTACTGGCACCCGTGCAACTTTTGTATCAACTTTTTATATATATTTTTTTGCATGTTTGTGGATATTTGTAATAAAATTGTACATACTTTGTCACCAGAATCTTGTATTTCATTGATTTTTCTAATTATGAATCAGCCATCAATCATAATTCTATTGTTTATTTGACATGAGACAGAAAATATCAACCTAACAAGATTTAAGTTTAATCATTTCAAGCCAGTTTTATGGCTTGAAATGGTGGATTAAGTTATTTCAAATCAGACCAATTAAATTATCACTATTAAACTATCAAATTGGATGTTTGTTGTTAAAATTCTGTGTAATCACAGACATCTTGACACATAAGACAGTTTCGAAGCTTAGTTGTGGCCTGGCTACTCAGTTTCCCATCACAGTAAACTGTTTCCACCACCACTCACAATCTGCAGACTGCTTTGTTACACCAACTTTTTTGTGGCCCTGCCTGTTTGCATGATGATTCATCAGAGATGGCTGCTTCATGCCTGTAAACCTGTGTCTGTGGCTAGGGCAAGCAGGGGCTGAGAAGCTCTGCTGGTATTTGATACACTGAGCTTTAGGTTTAACAGTAGGTTGAGTAAACAATCGGCTAACCGTAACATTAACAAACCCCCGCTGGGTGACGTAGGTCAGATCCTTTTGGGTGCCATGCATCAGCAGCATTTAGTCAACCGTAGCACCAACAATTGACAGTATTATGACGCTTTTTGGGTTTTTTTTTTGATAGTTTGGGTGGTTTTAGACTCGACAGTGAGTAAGGTGACATTTAATTTGGAACAGCCTTGCCTTATATTTGTGGTGTTAAGTCAGACAGCAACCTCAGCATCACTTGCAACACGCTGCAAGTCCCATCTATGAGCAACAGGTTGTCAGATTGAGGACTGAGCATATTTAAGTTTCGATTCCCTGTACCAGACATAGCAAGCAGGCCTGTGTGTAAAGACACAGTTACAGTTGTATTTCAGAGGTGGGCAGAGAAACTGTTCTTCAACCAGTATACCAGATATCATAGCCATTATACTGTAATCTTTAGGGAAAGACACTCATTCCCATCCAGTCACTCCTTTCCTCAGAAATGAATTAAACAATTTAACAAAAGACAAAAGTAACAAAAGGGTCAGTTGTTTGCTTTATGCCATCACAGTTGTATCACATCCTGCAAGAAAACCATAAAGACTCATTACGGCCAACCAAATTACCACAATGTACACTTTCTTAAGTCGCTCATTTAAATTTAGCCTGTAAAAGTGAAATCAGAGAGTGACTTGGATCAAAAACACGTAACACATGAAAACATTTCACAACCTTCTCCTTCTCTTACTTCAATGAATTTTTAATAAATACATACACATCTTCAAAAACATTTCTGTTTTAGCGTTGCAGCAAACAAAATAACTACCTACACATGCAAAATGGTTTTGCACTAATGTCGGGTTGTTACATTTCACCAGTTCATGCATCAAAAATCTGTGGTTGTACGCAAATATCCCCAAAAGTTTGCAGCACTTCTGCTCTTTTGTCTACAGAGAAACGACTGCATATTTTACTACAATACCTATACAAAAGCACAATTGATATTTTTGTATTGTTTTTTTAATGAATATTCAGAGTACTGCTGTTAAATTACACAATAAATTAATAAATCAAGGAAAGAAAGAAAACAAAGAAAGAAGAAAGAAACCGAAGAAAGGAAAAAAGGGCATTTAAAGATGAAGTAATAGTGTTTGACTTTCACTGCCAACACACTGCTGATTAAGAGGGAGGGGTGT
The DNA here is from genome assembly GCA_946959425.1 of Argyrosomus regius. Classification (NCBI taxonomy): domain Eukaryota; kingdom Metazoa; phylum Chordata; class Actinopteri; family Sciaenidae; genus Argyrosomus; species Argyrosomus regius. The sequence continues at coordinate 17,571,502 of OX336885.1, forward strand.
CTGATTGTGTCTCTGATGGACAGTTTCTATTTTAGGGAGTGATTAGCACCATCACACCAAGTGAAATAAAACACATCACAGAGCTGGAGTCTACAGCAGTTTAATACCACTGGGTTTTTATTGACAGAAAAAGTCCCTTCAATTTCAAGAGAGAGAGCGAGAGAGAGAAACGTACAGTAAAAATACTTAATGAAATAAATGTTTTCAGGGTGTTATATTTTCCTTCCATAATTGAATAAATGGAAATATTCAATCTGATGTGAGAAGGCTCTGAGACAAATGGCTGTCAAAACACTGACTGGGGGGAAACATGTATAAACTGTGATTATGTGAACACATACGTTTTGATCAAATAAACAAACGTGGCTGTCTGTTTAAGTAGAAAATCTCTCTGTGTCAATCAAATGTACGGATGACCTTGGAAATGCACATCAAACGTTCAGATCAATCAGCCTCACATCGTTTTAGCTCCTCCCCACGCACTCACAGGACCTGAAATAATACGAACATAAAAATGAATAAATACATCTAATAAAACTGCAAAATCTATGAGCTATGAGCTCCCCTCGTCCTCCACTCCCCCCTGAGCCTCTTTTCTGCTCTTTTTTGTCTTTTGCCAAACCCACAGTCAATATAAAATTACCAAAGCCACAGAGTGAGAGAGTGAGAGGGTTTTGGGGAAAATCCACATTTTTTAAACATATGCATTTCCAGTTCCTCTTTTGTTCTGTTATTAAAAGCAGCATTTGCACCAATCACAGGGGATGCCTCCGCCCGCTGCGTCTCTGAGGCCCACATACCTCCACACACTTCTACTATCTCTCACGCAAACCCATGGCTCGGTATAAACAACCTGCCAGACACATCCTTACCAAATATCACAAAACAGATCAAATCAGTACGTTCACTTTGTCTTTTTATTGCAGGAGAGTTAACAATCAGGTCCAAGCAACATCTTAACGACGCACTGTTAGTCTCAAAGCAGTAAATATGAATTTGGCTAATATATAATGTTTAGGTTACACACTGTATGCAAAGTGCTACTAGTTGATAAAGACAGTATTCGACATATTTACAATTGAATATTTTTAACTTAATCTGAAGAGTTTGCACTAATAAAAATATAAGACAGATCCAAATGTGTACAATAAGGGAAGCTTTGTAGGTCCACACACTAAAAAGTACTATTTGGTACAAAGGAACATTTTCTGCCCTCTTGGCACATTCATCCCATCACTGAAATTATGCTTTTATCTATGAAGATTTCCCAGTTTAACTTCATCTCAACACTGTATAACTCCATTGGAGATGCGGGCACATTTACACGCCCAGCTTGCTTCTTGCTTGTTTGCATATTTTACAGTATATTCATGCCATCCACTGCAGGTGTGTCCATCCTTTGCTGCAAGAGATGCTGGTGCATGTTTTTTCACAGTGAGATGGTTTTGTTTCAGGGCTACGTTAAGACACATCCTTCCTTGATAAATAACTGATTAATACTCAGCTAGCTGAGCCGGCTGGAGGAGTTTTATCACTTTTATGGCTTTTATTTATCCTGATCAAGTCTGAAACATCAAGGAAAAGTGACACAGAGGCGTCAGTTCCAGCCGTAAAGAACACCGTGGCTGGGCTCCACATCTGCAGTCAAAGACACAAGTATTGCAGCTAAATTGGTTTGTTTTACTATTATTGTTTTAACATGGCTTTATATGGAGGCCAGATGTCATGATTAGCAGCTTTCTGTCCTGGTTCTTTTTACCCCGTAATTATCTTTTGATGTGAAATCCATTTTACACCACATGAGTCAACAGGCAAAGAGGACAAATGCTGCACTACTTGTGCTTTCATCTGATCTGGAGGAGCTTTTTGAACCCCACTCTGTCCGAAAAGATCACGAGGGGCCTCTCGTTCCAAAGATGTGGTCAAACTCGCTGAGGATGAGCTCCACTGCTTGATTCTGGTAAACCATATTCACTGCCATGTTGCCATTGTCCCGCTCCGGGCGCATCAGGGTCGGTCCAAACACAATGCCGATGTTCTGGGTGGTCATTCGGTTGCTGTCTGTGTGCTCCAAAACGCTGCAGAGAGACAGGTCAGACAGGGAGAAAGAGATGGGTTTAATATCATTTAAAATAAAAACAAAACTCTAAAATAAAAACAACTCAAATGACTCAGGATAAAGGATTTTCAATTGTTACAGCTTGTGGATTTAAGTTTCACACTCGTGGGATGGTTCAAAGGATGGTAATGTTGGTGGGTCCACCACTTTGGCATAGATTGCAATATCTCAGCGACTATGTGATGGATTGGCATGAAAATTCGCACCAACATTAATGAACTTCAGATGATGTATCCTGATCACTTTTGTGATCCACTGACATTTCCTCAAGCACCACCATGAGGTTGACATTTGTGGTTTTGAGTAAAATGTCTCCACAATTTTTGGATGGATTGTCTCGGATGGATGGAAATTTGGCGCTAACATCCTTGTGCCCCTGAGAACGGATTGTAATGGCTTGTAATAACTGGTAGTTTTTCGCGCTAGCGCCATCATCAGGCCAAAACTATGCAATACTTGACGCTCCCTACAGCCTCAGCTGAACTTTGTGTTTAATGCTAATTAGTTAATGTCAGCGTGCTAACATGCTAAACTAAGATGGTGAACGTGATTGACGCTATACCTGCTAAAAATCAGCATGTTAGCATTGTCAAGGTGAGCACGTCTGTGCCTAAGAACAGCTTCACAGAGCTGCTAGCACGTCTGTAGAGTCTCGTTTGATTTCATCTTTGAGACTTTAGTCATATAGAGGACTGCCCGTACAGCTTCATGCTTGTGGTCAGCATGTGACATCTTTATAATTCTTACAAACTCAGAACTCCTAGGAACTCAATAAGTAAAAGCTTTTGTGCATCCGCCAGTAACATCTTGTTTTTGCATGCATGTTCACGTCCATGTTTCTGCATTTTGCAATCCAGATCTGTGCACACGAGTGTCTAAATCCACCACTTGTATCCACCTATGTTAGTGTGTTTGAGTTTGTGTGTGATTGGGGGGGGACTCAGGAATGGATTTAAGCCACAGCATGAGGCATTCTTCTAAAAATGCCATTCCCACCAAGCCACAGAAGCAGCCAGCAATTGCTCAAAACTTCCACATTAAAAAGAGAGGAGGAAAAAAGAGAGAGAGAGAGGAGAGGGAAGAGGAAAAAAAGGAGCGAGCGAGGGAGAGGGCGAAGAGAGAGAAAAGAGAGAGGTTCCAGTGGTGGCGGCGGTGGTGTTGGTATGCCTTCCAGCAGACGAACCACAAGGCTCCCATGGGACCTTCGAGGCAAGGAGGAGAGCGGGGGGAAGGCAGAGGGAGGAGGTGGAGGGAGAAAAAAGGAGAAAGGGATAGAAAGAGGAGGAAGAAAGGAGGAACGAGGAAAGAGAGACTATAAAGAAGAGAATGAAGAAGAAGTAAGGAAACAAAGGTAGCAAGAGAGCAAGAAAGGAGGGGACAGGGGTGATTGGGCAGGGAGATAATAAATGAGAAACAGAACGAGGGGGGAAAGGAATGACAGCGGGGAGAAAATGAGAGAAAGACACAGAGTTGACAAATTCATGGGGCCCACCACACCCTGGCACAAACATCGGCCTCAGAACACGAACACTCACCCCTGTAGTGGAAGGAAAAACCATAGGCGGTAAAAAACACACATTTTATGTACTGTAAAAGGAACTGGCTCGCAGAACATTGTACACCATTCATCTTCCTCCAGCCTTTTCATCTTCACAGGGACCCAAACTTAACAACAGTGTGATCCTGGTACAGCACTGGCATACTTTGAGAGCCGTGGCCAAAGAATCCCTGACAGAAAATTACTGAGAACGACAAGGAAACTACCCCCTCTTGTGGTCAGATTTTAAAAAAGAAAAGTTATGAGGAGGAGATTTTTATTTTCCTACAAGGGCATCTGGTTCATTCCTTCGTGCCGAAATGTCCCGAGGGAATATTGTGCATTATGAAATGTGCCCGTTTTCAGGACAGACAAATAGGAAACAAGCAGAGATGAAGACAAACACATGAGCAGAGATGTTTTGTGTGTGGTTTTCATCCCGCCCTCTCACCGTTTGAGATGGCGACACATGAACTGAAGTGTGTCATGATTTGGAGGAGGCATGTTGAGCACCAGACACTTCAGACGATCCACTTTGTCCATGTAGTCCGACATCTCTGCAACACAGAGCAAGAGACATGTCAGGGCTCAATAAATATTATTTGCATTCCAGTTTTTATCTACTTTATTAGCATCCGAAACCTGATTGACACGCACTAACTGATATCACATGTGCTATGTTAGTATACTCAATCTGATACAGCAGTGTGCAATTATCAGCTATCACCACTGTGTGAAGAACAGTAAACTGATGATCACACAAAAAGCCCCGTGGACTGATAAGAAGCATACAATAGATACTGAGAATGCATTTACATTTGTAATCATTTGTTCTTAATATGCAACTTTTCTTATCGAATGTAACTTATTTTGAGATACAAGATTACCCACTGTTTTGGGATAAATCAAAGATATTAAGATACACTACTGTATCACAGAGTTTCATGCCAATTAATTGATGAAGAACACAGTTAAAGTGTTGTTCTTACATTGCACTGAGGAATAAATCAAATCAGGCTTACATATATCACCACACTGCATGACACATTCCTTTATTATGATGAACATTGACACTGTAGTTTATTTTCAGCCGTAAACACTCACTAGAGCACCAAATGTGTATTAATCCACAGCTGAAAATAGTTAAAAATGGGTTACATTGGCTATTATAGCTACAGTGCCTCGCTGTTTTAGGAAAAACATTTAGTCTTTTTAGAAATTAAACTTAATTTATATATTCGTGGCCTGTTTAGTCTGAAGTGACTGCCACAGACTGGGTAGGGAAGTCGTAAAGTAGTGAACGCATTGCTGGTTTTGGTCTTTTCATGGCGAAGAAGAAAAACATAAAGTAACGCCAACCTTATCCTTCAAAATATGATTCAAATGTAATATTTGCATATGAGTCGAGGATTGTAGGACTATAGGCGGCTAAAACGTGAGGATTTACATGGTGAGGATTTTCTGACATAAAAGCATCACTTCATTTTAATTCAATACTGCCCAATAAATTTCAGCTTTGTCAGGATGTAATTATTCCTCTCTCGCCTTGGAATTCATGCAATTTTCTTTTTGGGGAAGCGGCATTTTATTTTATTGTGTCCATATATCTTACATGATATATATGTGTGGCATTGTGCAACATTTTCCAGAGGTGGAGGAGAAAAAAAAAAGTGCTGTAAACACACTATATTCTATAATGATGAAAATGACTTCCACCACATCTTGACAAAGTGTGAAAGCGCCCAAGTAAAGAGGGGGCTGAACTCTAACCAGACTGCCCTGGTTTTGACTCATTAAAACCACAGCAGTGTTGTGAGTATTCAAAATAAAAGCACATCAGAAGACAAATAATAAGATGACATTAAAAAGTATCCTACATGGGCCTCCTGGTGGCCTAGATATTTAAAGACGCTGATCATGCAATTGCAACATCTACACTTTTAAACCCGTCCCGTTAGCTTATTTCCTGTTTGCTTTCCATCTCACACAATCAAACAACAGGCAATAAATCTATCAAAAATACAAGAAAAAACAATGTCCTATTAAAATGTCTTAAATGTCTTAAATATAATATATGTTTTATTTCATACAAATGTGTGAAATGAGCTGAAGAAATGCTTTAATTTCTATCTCAGATTGATCAAAGATGATGTCAGTCTGCATGACGCACTCCACATTAAGGGGGGAGGGTATACACAGGGTATATGAAATAAATGGGGCTGAAGCTGGTCACTCACTGACTGTCTCCATGATGTCGGTGAAGAAGCCGAAGGGCACCACGGGTTCAGGAAGCTCTCGAAAGAAAAGTTTCAAAGCTCCTGTGATGACGTGAATGTCCTCCCAATCACTCTCGTCCAAATTCAGCTTCTCCTCTGAGAGATGAACAGGGGAGGAGAGGGAGGGAGAGGATGAGGGGAACGGGGAGAAATTCACACAGACGGGTCAGAGGAAGTGAACAAAAGGCGAGGCAATATGAAACAGAGCGACAAAGAGTCAGAATTAGGAGAGAAACATTGGATTTAGAGTTTAGTGCAGAGTGTGAATTCATGTCAGTGTTAAGGCGTAACATGAAGGCTTGTAGCTGCAGGAGGGAGATAGAAATGGTCTGTAAAAGTAAAAGAAGACACAGAAGCACACACAAAAACACATAAAGCACACATTTTCTTTAAATCCAGGCCTGACCAATGCTTCTCAAATTGGATCAAAAGGACCAAAAGAAAGAACATAAATAGTTTCTATTTAACCTCAATGTCAATATTTATGATACAAACATGAATGTAGTGATGAGAAACATTAGTCAGTGAGATATTGCTGTGGGATTAGAGCACGCAAGCAGATGATTCTCGGCTTTGTCCACTTGGTGGCAGCTGTGGACTGTGTGAAAACTCGCTGTACAACCTGCTGCGTGTTATTACATCAGAAAACTTAAAGCAGTAAAAGCCTAAGGGACACACACACATACATTAAGCACAACCACCAAACTGTTCAACGCACGTCTGCGCTGCAGCTCAGCTCTGCGTGTCAGTCTGTGTGGGTGGGCGTTTTTGACTGAGGTGTTCATATTATGCAACACACGATGCACAAAAACAAGCAGACTAAAAAAGCGGCTGTTTTCCTCGTCAGTCTGAATCTACCTTGTACCAACTCCGCTGGGAACATGTAACGGCCGTCTGTAGTCACCGCTCGCTCTGCAAAAACCAACAGTTACTCAGTTGGCTTTCCTTCAGCATCCACTGTATCAAAAGGATGTCGTGTGGAGGGACAATCACAGGTATACAGTGTGTTTGTGTGTGTTGTGGGTGTACAATGTCATATGTAATCAGAATAACAAATCAGATGACATTTATGATGACTGAAAAAAAAGAGGGAGAGATACAGTTGAATGATTTCTGCAAGAAAATTCCAACTTCTACCTTTCACCACTCTCCTCCTCCAACATTTTCCTCTCAGGCTTCTCATTACATAGTCAGAGACTAAATTAAAAGTTCATTTTTTCCCCTCCTCCCCTTCATTCTCACCGTGGTTCACTAAGTAGCGTAGTTTCTGAATGACTGCCAGGTTGCCTGAGACTCTGTAGATCCCATCAGTGTCCAGTCCTGCAACATACCACAGGGAGGTGGTTATATCTGAGGGATCTTCACTGATGTGAAGCTAGCACTTGACTTCATGAGTGTAAGATAAAAACTTGTTTCATCAGATTTTAATGCAGCCAGAGCTGATATAATTGTTTTGTTGCACATCAATAATTTACTGTATGTAGGAAGTTTGTTTTGTTGGCCAGAAAATATGGGAATAAAGTAAAGCTAAAGAAAAAAAAAAGTCACATTTTGCATGATCACATGACCCTCATGAGTAGTTTTTAAACTTCCTCATAACTTTCATGGAGTTTTGTATGACGACGTACCTACAAAGTTTTGTTATGACATTGAGTTTCTGCTTTTTCCCCAAACTGGTTTTAATGCCAGAAGTTGAAGAAGAAGATGAAGTCAGACTTTTGTGATGCATTGATTATTAACTTGTCACACTTAAAACGAACCACTGACTAATATTTAATGCATCATGGTAATAAGCACGTACACATAAATTTGGGGCATCTTACAGGAGAAACCTTTTAATATGTAGCACAACTGTTAATATTAGTTGACTTTATAATTTGTATAAAAGCTGAAATGATTCATCAATTAATCAAACTGAAGAATACAATTAATTTGTATCAATTTTGAGAACCAGTGAATTGTTTTACATCATTCATTCTGAGCAGAAATGACACAGATGTACTGGTTCCTGCTTCTTAAATGTGATTATTTGCAGGTTTTGTTATTTTTCTATGATATAAAATGTAATTATCTTGTTAGTATGTATTTAACGTTGGCATAATTTAGTATGTATTAACACAATAGGCTACAAAAATCATATACTATGAGGATTATCCAAAAAATGTATCTTTCTCTTTGTCCTAAAAGGTTTTCAGCCTGTCACAGTTTTGATGTCTCGATCTGAAACTGCTCCCTAGAAATATTTAATTCATCAAAACCAGGTTTTTAAAGCTCTCGTGATCAAAACACTGATTTCTTTCTGTGTGTATTAAATATTTATTTGCAGAATTGTTTCTAAACAGTCTCCAAACAACTCCATTTTCTCTCATTTAGATCTCTCTCTGGCTGGCAGCTGTCAGGATTTTTTCTCAGTGCGTTTTAGTCTGCTCTCTGTCGGCCAATCACAAACATTTCTCAGTTAATTTGTGGTTGGATGATTTATGTCACAGAGCTGAACATTAGAGGCAGAACTGCCGTCAAGTGACTGGTGCTCAAAACAGGATTTTAAGTTGAGGATCACGGTAGCTGGCTGTGTGTTTGCAGCGACTGTACCTCTCTTCTCCACGGCCTCAGTACAAAGTCTGACGAAGCGAGGGACTTTGCTCCTCTCTCTCTCACAGAGCATCTCCAGACGACAGCCAAACACCTGATCTAAAGGGTGATGACAGACGGACACAAACACACACACAAACACACTTTTTATGTTGAGTTTTTTTTCTTAACATAACTGTGCCAAGATGATGTAAGAGCTACAAGCTGAAGTTAATCTAGTGATAAATTTACTGTTCACTTTAGAAGAGCAGAGATGTAAGCTCACCCTTAATGATGCAATGCAACTCATGTATGGCACTGTATATACTATAGGGTGAAAAAGAATCACACGCAACCCTTTACCCCAGAGTATACTGCAATTAAACTGCTGTGTGATCAGATTGTGTAATCCCTGGACTGTGATGAACTTATTGTGAAAATGTCAAAAACATAATTAACCTGACAACCACACTTTAAAAGTAGCTGTTTGTAGAGTCATCATTTAGTTACAAATCTACAGATGTTCCCCTTCATCTGAATGGCTTCTTCACTTCTAACAACATACAGAACGTCATGTTACGCCTCCTAGTGGATGAGGATGAGGATGAGGATGACGGCATGTTGGCATTCTGTCAAAGCTTGAAGGGAGTCGTAGCTTTTTAAAGCTAACCAAATAAATGTTTTATCTTCTATGTTAAAATTATGAAGAGCTGGAACGCCCTGGTGGTCTAACCACGTAAAAGCAATATCCCTTCTTGAATGTCTCTCTAATGCTCGTTAGCAAATAAAAATGCCAGGAAAACATCTAAAAAATAAGGTTCTTAGAATATTTTTGCTTTAAATATAAATAAAACCACCAAGCAACATGTTTTACATTTTCAGAAAAAGACCAGAATTTTACAGTCCAAGAGTTTCTATATGAGAGAAAAGGAAGAAGAAAAAAATCCCTCTTCCTTTTCTCTTGTAGTGATTCACTTCTTAATTATTCTTCTTTTTTCAGGATGCTGTTTTGTCTAAAAGGCAAGTCTTCTGGCTGAGTGATAATGAAAGAAATAGAATAAAGCATGATGTTAGGATTGAGGCCGTGTCTCTTCCTTTCCCAGTGTTTTTCCTGTTGTTTACCTCTCCTTTGTGTCATGTCTGTCCTCTCACCTGCCAATGCACCACAACAACCTGCGACCAAACCACCTGACCAATCTAAAGAACCAGCTCAACCAGTGAGACTCTGCCAGAGTGGTGACGGATGCTACAGCCAGCTTTTGAACTTTTTTGTGATCACTTAGTTACTAATCCTGCTTTCCCTTCATCTCAGGACTTCTGCCTGCCTTATCCACCACATCCAGCCCTGTCCTGTCCCCTACACCTCTGTGGACGTTCCCCCACCACAGCCACCTCATCTCAGAAGATTCAGCACCTTGTTCAATAAACTGTTTAACTGAATCTGGCTTCCTGACTTGTGTTTGCACATTAGGTCCGATACCATTCATTACAACAGGTAGCTTTCCAAAAAGACTCATTTTAGAAGTGTTGAGAAATAGTTCACGCACAGATGAGTGACACATATAAGCGATAACTAAAAGGAAAAACCAACATGACGTGTCTTAGTAAGATGTAGGGATGAATCACCAGCTTCAATTGTCCTTAGCATAGATTATCCAAGTCTTTAAACTTAAGGGATGAACAGAGTTCATTCCCTTGTTTGGTGTTGTTGATGGTGGGGCAGAACACATCAGATCAAAATGTTTAACTGGGTTGAGATCTGGTGACTAGAATAAGAATAAAACCAACGATTTCAATATCCATAACAACAGTGGTGTAATCAGCAGACAAGCAGTGTGAAAAACTTCATCACTTTGGAGAGGCTCTTGCTAAAAAGTCGAGGAGGATTGCGACGCACATTCACTAGGGGATGTGGCATCACCGCAGGATAAATGCTGAGATTTCCTGCCAGCCATAACAACCGTGATGAAGCTCAGTTAAATGGAAAAATATCTTCAACTTCCCAATAAAAGTCCAGTGGATAGTTTTAGCTGTAGAAGTGTGGTCTTGTAATATTAAGAGCTGAGCAAACGATAACACACACTTCCATCATTCACCGCTGCACTGCATACTGCTGAATAAAGGATAATTGCATTAAAACAGTTTAAAACTTCAAAAGGAAATCTCACCTTTAATCAGCCCTTTCTCCTGCAGCGCCTGCAGAGGAGGTCTCTTTAGGATCAGCTTCTTCAGCCGGGTCTTCACTCTCTTCCTCTCGGTGTTCTCCAGGTTGGAAGACGAGCGAGGGACTACAGGGGGAGGAAAGGAGGAGGAGGAAAAGAAGGAGGAAGTCAGTGCGGGGCGTTCGGCTGCAGGCCAGGAGAGCAGATGAGAGGGGATGGTGGTGAGGATGAAAAGCGGGAGGGCCGGGCGACGGCGGAGGTGAGACAGGACTGATGGGGGTATTATTTGCCATGGAGGCCGTGTGAAAATATAAGTGGGCTGGATGGAGGAGAAAATGGAGGAGAGGATGGATGGATGTAAGAAGCCTGTGTGGAAGTTTAGAGAGAAAGAGTAATGATGGAGCGAGAGGCCGTGAGTGAACTGAGGGGCAGAAGGAGGTCAGGATGGAGTGATGAGAGGCATCATGTGGTGATGACTTACGTGACGTTCTCCTGTCATCTTCATCTCCACTGTGGTCCAGCATCTCCACGCTGCCCGCTCGCCTCAGAGAATACAGAAGGACGTTATCTAACGGGTTCTCACGGTCCTGGAAGGCACGCAGAGTGTTGTGTCACATATATTACACAACATACTGTTCAAAGCATTTATACAAATGAGAGAACCAAAAATTTCACTTTATTTAGAAGCTTTTGTGTTTTTTAGGCTGATATTGATATATGAGACTTTAAAAAGTTGAAATCTGATTATGATAAATGAGCTGATTTGATCCTTTTTAAACAAGCATTGTTGAAGAATTCCTTCAAAGTAAAAAAAACAAAACACATTTCCTTATGAGTATAATTTATTATCCAAGGGGAAACCACTAATACAGAAGTGGTATACTGTAAGTACACTGTGTGTGTTTTGTGTCTCACCAGCCTGTCGATGACGTTCTGGATGGTTTTGTACCACTCTTTGATCAGAGAGTCTGTCTCTGACTGCAGGAGGAACTCATTTCCCGTCACTGTCCTCAGCTACAACACACACATTTACAAACCATATGAATGTGTGACAAACCGTCCCCAGTGTTCTTGTATCACACGTCTGTAAACTTGTACAGTTAATCAGCCAAATTTCACTGGAAAATAAATGTTTACTGCTTCCTCTTCCTCACTGAGGGTCACTGTAGAGTGACTGGGTGAACAAAAGCTTCTTGCTCTCACTTCCCTCACCGATTTTTTTTTAATTCTATGTTTTACTTACTAATCAGCCATCACATTGTTCTCACTGTACACCAGCTCTCAGCAACAATTCAAATCAAATGAAAGTTTCACTGAAGTTTAAAAAAAGAACCGTTTATTCTCACTTCTCTGACACGTAATAGTTTGTTGAATTTCAGTGTTCAAGGATTTCCGTTTCATTTTAGTTTCCTTGTTTTCATACCTTGAATACATTCTTCTTGCTGGACAACTCGTTGGCCCAGTGTAGCTGTGCTCCTCTTAAATCCACACTGCTCTCAGGACGACTGTTTCCTGGTTTCTGTTTTCAGTAAACAACACAAACACACAAAAAAATCATCTTTTGTTCTATTTTGTCAACACTTAGTTGACTGAATTGACTCGTTTATGTTTCTAAAAATTGAGGGTTTTTTTTTGCTGCACAAAATTTGTGGAAAAACCACATCTTGCCCCTCACACACACTCACAACACCTGCAGTGTGTTTGAGTGACCTGTTTAAATGAACATGAGGTGTTGATGCGTGTCATTTTGAAGTTCCTGTGAAGAGAAATGTGTGCAACATAGTGGACAGAAATATATCCAACTTGTTATGGATTTTTCTATCCTTAGGTTACACGAGGTCACGTGTGGGCCTTGAGGTCCTCGGCAGTATTAATTGTTTGGCTTTGATTGGGAACAGTAGGTGCCAGTCTATCTCAACACTGTGGTGCACTGCCTTCCTAGACATAATAGATAGCTGGCCGTTGACGTTCCGATCTGCGTAAACAGACAACAGTGTCTCTAGACTAGAATATGCTGACAATAACACCTGCACGGGTAAAAACATTCTCTTTGACTAATTCTGGGCGTATAGTATTTGTGGTGTTATCTGTAGGGGTTTAAAGTCTGACCACCAGCATGAGACCGACTCAGGCACTTCTGATGTACTTTGAGAGTGTCCCTAATTCTCCTTGGCCAAGCGTCAATAAATATAACAGCATAAGACATCAGAGGCTCCTGAACACTTTCTTCCCTCCTGACCTCACCACTGACCTTTGGCTTCAGCAATTTCTCCACAACACAACTGAGCGGAATTGTTGTTCTCTTTTTGGGTTTGTTAAAAGTTACTGATTTTTGTGCAATCAGTCAGATGACTTTGAAAGTTACTTCATAATGTTTATTGCTAAAATTGACTAAAATCATTAAACACACAGTTTGTCTGAGCTCTTACCCAGCTGGAAGGTGTCTGTGATTTAGGATCTTTGAAGAAAACCAGACTGTTCCCAACCAACACCACCCAGGAAGGGCTCCAATTTTTCCTGCAAAACAACAACCACACATAAACTGGTCAGACTAGATGCAGAACAGAAAATCATACCTGCCTTAATTTATTCAAACACTATATTTATACAAAGAGATGCAATCTAGCTGAACTCTTTTTGTTTTTACTGGCAGCAGCATCATGAAGCCTCACCTGAGTTTGCGTCCTCCCTCTGCAATCTTCGTCTTGTTCAAGAGGCCGGCTTTCTCCAGTTCCTAAGAACATGTCAGAAGGGTTTTAAAATCTGCATTATTCAAGCACTAATATTGCTACTGTCACAATAAAGGGCAGAGCATGAAGGTATTTGAGGACAAGCTGAAAATGTTAACAGTAAAGTACAGCAGAGGGCTTTTCCTCTGTAATATACTGCATCCTGAGCGAACGCATTTAACTTGACTGTTGCATCATTCAAAAAATAGCAGGAGGGTAGCTGCTCTAAAATCTCCCACTGCGGCGTGGCCCCGTTTAAGGTGCAAGAGAAGAGAATTAATACTAACTATTAATTTTTAAGTGTTGAGTACATATATAAAGGCTGTGAGGAACAAACTGAGGAAAAGAATGAAGATTTTAAAGAGCTCATGATATTTAGTTGTAATTTTATTTGCACATCCACGCTAATACTTCAAAGAATTAAAAATATTGTTCAAATTATATTGAAAAAACGGCAATGTATTTGCAAATGTAATCTGTTTACATTCATTTTGAATGTTTGTGATTTATCCTGAGTAATGGCTTCATTTTTTTCTGTAAAGACACTGGTGTGGCGATCTGTGCGGCAAGTGTCAGCTGCAGATATCTTACATCTGCAAATAGTCCTACAAGAACTGCCTTGTTCTTTGCTGTTGTATCTTGCTGTTGTAACAGCATCACTGCCAAGGACAGACACAGTTGCAGTTAATAAGTTAATTAAAAAGTCTGGTTGTATAATTAACTGTCTGTATGGTGGTGGTACACTGGTTAGCTCTGTCGCCTCACAGCAAGAAGGTTCCTAGTTCGAACCTTCAAACCTGGTTGGTTAATAGGTTAATTAGTGACTCCAAATTGCCCGTAGGCGTGAATGTGAGTGTGAATGGTTGTTTGTCTCTATGTGCCCTGTGATGAGCTGGGGACATGTCCAGGGTGTACCCTGCCTCTCACTCAAAGTTAGCTGGGCTCAAGCCCCATTGTGACCCTGATGAGGACAATGTATGTAAATATGTATATAATTAAATCAGTATTAAATCATATACTCATGTATATGTATTCTCATTTCATGAGTAAAAGGCTGTGTTTGTGCTCACCGGCGTGGGGCCATCGCTGTCTGGAGAAGTCTGAGGAGACGGAGGCTCCACGACGATGTTGGTCACATTACAAGAGTAATCTGTGCACTGCTGGACCAGCTGAAAGACAGAAAGCAGGCATCATCAGCTGCGTTCACTTGTATGCGTGTGTACATGTGCATGTGTTCGTGTTCAGTTTTATGTGAAAACTGTCTGTTGAAGTTTATTTGCATTTTTCCTCTTCTCTCTGCATGTCTGTGAATACCGTACACACAGTTTGTGACCATGTACGTGCTTTAGATGTGAATACCTTGCCATTCTCAGGCAGGGTCATAGATTGGGAGTGGCTGAGCTGCTGCTTGACATCATGCTGGCCGCCAGAGTTATGGATCTGGACAGTGGCATTGCTGAACGCCATCGTGCTCAGGGTGTCAGAGGAGGCAGCACGCTGTATGCTCTTCACAGGGGGTTTAAAGGTCAGGGTCAAATATATTGGGTAAGTGGTGAAAGGTGGAACAGACAAACAAGGGAAAGGGAAATCACTGATTTATTATACAGGAACTGAAAAATAAATACAATAAGCTTCCATTGTATTGTAACAATCGTAGATCTTGTTTAAAGCCTGTGAGAGCTGATATGTGTTTGTTTTCTTCTGAATAACAGACTATAGAGGAACCATTTTCTTTATATTATGTTTACTGTATATTTTAGTACCGCTGATAATGATACTCTTGCCTAGAGCAATCTTGAATGAGCGCAACAGTATAATGAGCATAATGAGTATATAATGAACATTTAAAATCACAAACAAGCAACAGTAAGGAGTAAGAGAAAGGTCAGGGCCTTTTCAAAAATGAAGCAATTTCTCCCCTAATTTCTTCATTTCCTATAGGAGCTACTGTCGGGAACATATTCTAATTTAGTTTGCACTTTAAATACAATTCATGCAAACATGCAAAACGTTTGACATAATCAAAAAACAGGATATTAACTGCTCCAATTGCATTTTGGTTTTGATTTTGAATATATGCAATGAAGGAGTACCAAACACTTGTATATTATTGACAGGTAAAGTAGTACTGACACAGCAAACAGTGATTTGTCTTTATTTGTGTTTATCCCAGGCTATACCGATGAGGACCTTTGCTCACTAGCGGGACTCTTTTCTCATTGGTTTGTTTCACTCCAGCGGAGACAGATGTTTTGTTTCTCTGACTGATGGACAGCAGAGTCGATCTAAAATAATTAGTGCCACAGGCTGGGCATTGAATGTTAGCTTGCAAATCATTCTTACGTGGGTTTAAATGTCACCTCACACACTCCTACGCTCCTAGCACACAGTATCAGTACAGGAACCTTTTTTCTTATCTTTGTCTCTCAGTAGATCTCATACAGTGGTAGCCATTATGAAACACTCTGACATGATAGATCAATTCTGGATTAAGCTGCATCAAAACTTCATTTACATGTAAGAACTGAAGTATTCTGGCACTCTGAGGAACAATGCTGACTTGCAGTTTCCTTTTAATTGTCTAACTGTCACTTCACAGGAAGAGAAGAGAGAGAGAGCGTCAGAGACACAATGATGCATGTATCAGTGTCCTTTAAATCCAAAATACTTACTATGCTTACAATCCCACTCATGTATACAAGTCTGCATTATTGCACAAAAATGCACAAATTCACACAACCTCAGCCATAATTAAGCACCTTTCCCAATCCCTGTAACCTAGTTTCAACAATCAGACTCTAATGTTTGCCATCTCTTCATGCGAGGAGGATTAGCACTAAGAGCCAAATCGGCTGCTTTGCTAAGAGGAGGCCTTTAAAAGGGCTTTAAACCAAGCGCACCCACACCCCTCTGTGATGCAACATGTTGCAGTAAGAACTGCTTGGGTAACAGCCTTTCTTTTTACACCATGAGTTGCTATTTCGCCACCTTAATATGCATAAATGCTGATCTCTGAGAATCTAAGGAGCATAGCTGGCAATGATTTAATGTATTCTACAGTAATACAGTGGAGATGCAGTTTTTGCAAATCTAACGATTCAAGTTCATTGATTTTCATGAGGAAAATACCCTCCATCAAAAGGCCTTTAAGCGCTGATAAAACATTTAGGATTGCCGACGATTGTAGATTTTCATGTAAGGGTAGATGTGCATAAGTGACATAAGTGATTAAGTCAAGGTGCCAAAACCCCCTTACCAGGATGGTATAACATCTGTTTTGTTAACCAAA
The DNA here is from genome assembly GCA_946959425.1 of Argyrosomus regius. Lineage (NCBI taxonomy): Eukaryota > Metazoa > Chordata > Actinopteri > Sciaenidae > Argyrosomus > Argyrosomus regius. Next base: position 17,588,185 of record OX336885.1, read on the forward strand.
TGTATCCTGTTGTGTAGGAAGAATATGTAAAACTGGTTATGGGTGGTACTCTTTGAAGGGTGATTTTTTTTTTACAAGGTGAAAGTCAAGGTGATGTGCTTTAGATGCCCTCTGGCAATGAAAGAGTTCAGGAAGTAGCATTTCACCTGTTTCATCTGCCAGCCACCTTTATTATTCCTTTGGTGGCTCCCGAAGAGGAAATCAGGTGACAGCTAGAGCGAAAGAAGGCAGAAAGACAGGAAGACAAAGACAGGAAACACACATGAACAGTTACTATTTATATTTCATTTTAATTTAATATGTTTCACTTTCAGGCTTTCTTTGAGATTTTGTTTTTTTTTTTGTATTTTATACTTTTTGAATTTTTACAAGTTTGTCCAACAAAAAATTTGATCCAAACTGGCAGTAGTTTTGGGTAAATTTCACACCATTGTGTAAAAACAGGATGCTGACAAATGCGTTCAGTTAAAATCAGCCACGAGGCTCGGGCTAACGCTCACGCCAACATTACGACTACTCATCTGCCCTACTTATATCCTGCCACCTAAAAATGCTCTTTGATTCGCCACCACTGCAGAGAGGTACACACATACACTTGTGCCCACATTAAGCTGTAAGTTAAGTTGTAAGTGGCAGTTGCTGCCGTTGGTTTAGTAAAACTGAAACACACACTGCATATTCGTTGTTTGACTCAATCAAGCTGACTTTACGTTACTGAATTGAATCACACATGTCCACATAAATACATCTCATGTAGTCATCTCAGCTTGTTGAGACAAAGACAGTGAGTACCAACACGTGTATGACAATGAAAAGCCAAGTGACTGAACTATATAAGATAATCAAATGAAATATATGCTATTTAGCAGACCAGTCATTTCACATGCTGCCAGAAAACACAACACAATACAGTAAATAATATAATCTGTAAGGAATGAAAATTAACTTACAGCATAGGTGCTCATTATCACTGATCACAGAGTTATACAGTCCAGGTCAACTCCTATTTCTGAGAGCTTTTTTTTTTCTGTTGAGTTCAAGTCCTCAGCTGTCTGTCGTTACAGTGTCAAAATGCACCAACCAACAAACCATTCATCTCTCCCTCCCATTTCAGTCTACGTCTACTTCCCCATTCTAGAGGGAAGCTCTAGCTTTATCTGTCGGAACAATTTTAACTCATGTAAAGCAGCTCAGGGTAAAAACACCAGAACACTGTTAACATTGTCACATTGACCACAGCCAAACTGCTGTTTGTTTGAAAGTGTGTACGCACACAACACAATGGGGATGCTTAACTTCAATAAAAGTAACAAGAGCATAACTTTAACATTGTCGGTTACAAGTTATGGTTCAAATGACTCACAATTAATAATAGCACCTTTTATGCTGTTAGATTAATGTAACAATCTATTGTTTTTGTTATTACCATAAGTGTGTAAACGGCATTTTAATGTGTTAGGTGTTCAGTTTAGTTGAACTACTTCATATTCTATTTAGTAGTTTAATCCAGTGAAAGAATTATAGGACATATTTGCACTCAGGAGGAAAATAAACCCACACAAATAGGGTTAAAACCAACAAACTACCAGCTACAACTCCACAAGACGCACCTCCCACAAAGACGCATGGGTGTTAACACCATAAAAATGCCTGAAGCTGTTGAGAGTGTGTAAAAACTTGTGAGCAAGGGAGTATGACTAGATGATGGTATAAATACTCAGCTTCCGCCAGTCCTAAACACAAACTTAACAAACTTACTGAAATAAAGAGACCAAGCCTTGTTTAAAAAACAAACAGACAAACATTCACTAATAGTTTTAAATCATGATTTGTGGTGTTGGGTACTACAGCTTATCTGACACTGGGGGAGCACTAATTTATTCTATAACAATGCATCATATTTCATAAAGTGATGATGTGTTTTGTGTACATTTGTAATCTGCACAGTCCGTACATAATCGATTCATCTGCAGATTATTTTCTCAATTGATTCATAAGTCATTTGGGGCCATAAAACTGTGAAAAATGTCGATCACATAATTTTCCAGAGCTTAGGGGGACGTCTTTAAATGTCTTGTCTGATCAACAAGATATTCGGTTTACAGTGATATGAAACAGGGAAAAGCAGCAAACCCTCACATTTTAGGAGGTGGAACCAGAGAGTGGTTGCCATTTTTTACTCAGAGATTAATTTGAGAGATTAATCTGCATTTACAACGTTTTTACAGGTGATTGACCAAGAAAATCATTGTCTAATTGTATCAACTGTACTGTCAAATACACAGAATATGTTGAGAATAAAGTAAAATTAAAACACAGGTACTGGTAATGTCATTCACTTTCAACCATTGTGCATACATGAGCGCACAGGAAGCAAACTATTAAAACATTTAAAAAAAATAAAAATCTAGACTAGAGAACGCTGTGTTTTAACAAGTAATTTAAGTCACTCAGGTTGTAACACCTGGATCATTAACTCGTGTGGCATGCAGTATGCATTATATATATCATTGTTGAAGTTCCTGTTTGGTAAAACATGTAGCACAGAATAAAAAGTGACACATATAGGTCAACAGAATGCATCTCACACTGACTTGATGGGGGAATCACGGCTTTGATCGTCTGGGTACTTTTTTGATGAGCAACATTAAATTTGAAACACTGACGCAACATTGAGGCAACGCAACCTTGAGATGCAAAACGCTTATCTCTAACAATCTGGATCACGCAGCTCGCGTCGCTTCACAGCGTAGATGTCGTCATTGATTCAGAGGATGGGTCAATCTCAGTCACTTTTTACGTCTGACCACATATGTGTTTCTTCACTCAGAGCTTATAAACACACAAAAAAAAGGTGAAATGAATGAAACAGTGGAAGTTTGATTGTGAAGTAAGAGAGGCTGATGAGAAGTTTCAGCGAGTATAAATTCAGCAATGTTTTGTAATGTCCTCATCGTCTGTGTGGCTCTAATGGCTTTCGCTCATCTGCATCAGATCAAGAGGCATTACCTTGTTATTCCCTTCAGGGATTAGTCCAACAAAAACACCATTTGAGAGGAAGTGTGTGTCAGGGGGGCAGTTAATAAATAAATAAATAAGGCAGTGCCAGTCAGTAAATACAACGGGGCAACTAGAAAGATGTAATCCTCTTTTTAATTTGGCCCAAGCGTTTGTCCCTGCTTTAATCTGGAACACAGTCCCGGTCTGGAGTCCTGTGTGCACTCAGATGGATGCAGATTCAGATGTATAGAAATGAGCAATCTGTCTGTGTTTAGAGATGCCAAAGCACAGCTGTTTGCACTTAAGAATGCTTATTTAATACTCTTAATCATTATTTAGATCACAGAGCAAAACAATAGCTTAAGAATATAAAAGCTGAATTGAATAATTTACCGTAAAAACAAGGCTCAACAAACCACTTAGACTAATTACTTGCTTGGCACAGAGTGTCATAAACACACTACCTCATCAGTAGTAAGTACCAAGCCAATGTCTTCATTAAAGTACTATATATTTAATGCCAGAGGTTCAAACTGCAATACACAGCAACAACAGGAGCACACATTGAGGTGTACACCTGAGTTTACTTCAAAGCTTTAAATCTCCACCCTCAGAAACTCCTGTGTGGTTAGAGACTATCAGTCTGTGTGATGATAAATGCGTGTGATATTCAACTCAAATCAATTTATTTATATGCCACTTTAAACACAACACAGTTGATTCAAAGTGCTTGGCAGCACAGAGGTAAAGCATAAAAGAAAGAACAAGGAAAGCAGAACACTCAAAATTTCAAGAAGAGGCTCAACTTTGGTGTGCACGCGTGGCTCTCTGCGGTTAGTTACAGGCGAGGGCTGAGAATGTAAAAATAGTATCGGAGCAAGTCTTTCCACTTAAGTCACATGTCATCGTTACGTGTGATTGCTGTATTTCATTTTGTCAATATAGTCAAGGCAAAGCTCATCATGATCATCCCAAAAAAAACGTACATATCCTGTGATTCCCATTGTGAAGGTGTTTAAATTAATAATGTGGGTAAAATGATTAAAACTGTAGAAGTACAGCCGTCTTACTCTCTGTGTTGTTCCATTGCCAGCTTCAGGAAATGGTAGCGACAGATGGTTGGTTTCCCTTGGTAACGTCTGAGGTTGTACTGGACTGCCCTGTCAGGGAAACAGACAAAAAATATATAGATTGTGAAGCTGCAGCCTCAAACTTATTGTACTGTTAAACCGACACATCTTTGACAGGATCAATCAAAACACCTCAAACAGGTAGAACTGACAGTTAAAATCCAGCTTGTGTTATTTTGTCTGTCCATATCAATATCAGTAACCTTGGTCTGTTATTACATGAGAGGATGTGCTTTACTGTCATTATTGGCACCACAGTGATGCAGTTTTATGGTGCTGTTGGACCGCCCTGTTAATACAGGTGTGTCCCTCCCTAGTGTGCAGCACGTCATGTCGGAGATCAAACAGTTTAGTGACCACAGTGAAAAGTTGTTTTTGAAAGGCTACGCTAAACTAATATGGACCGCATCGCTGTCGTGCCAATTATGATGATAAAGCACACCCTCAGACTGATCACTCATATCTGTCCGTGTAATATGCAGTTACTGCCAGTCAACAGTTAGCTTAGCTTAGTACAAAAACTGGAAACAGGGGGAAACAGCCAGCTTAGCTCTGACCTTAAGGTAGCAAAATGCTCCCATCAGCCCGCTTTATGGCGGACTATGTACTCAACTATTTCTTTGCAGAGAGCAGTAACTTCCTGGAGCCTCCTCTGGTTGTCTGGCATCTGCTAAGAGCCATGGCTGTTTTTTTACGGCTTGGTTTTTGTACAGGTTACACTAAAGACATATAACATGTTAAATAGTGGGCTGTAGATGTTCTGGTAGTTCCTGTCACCTTTGAACAGCATCAGACCAAACTCTTTGTGCCCAATTAAGCTAACCAGCTCCTGGGTGTAGCCATATAATACTAATACTAATGTGATAAAGGATATTTCAAACTACTCTTTTAAAGTCATATCAATGACCTTGCCCTTTTACTATGTAACATTCAGCAACTCACAGCAAGTGTTAAGTTCAATGTGACCCTATGCCAAAGTGAGAATATTTAGAGTAACTGTCAATCAAACTCCAAAAGCCAAATACATGAGTCTGTCCACGTGCACTAGACTTCAGCTTCCAGCTGTGGAAACCTGTCCTGTGTTCCCTGCATGTGAAACCCTCTCTGCATCACCTCATGTGTAAGTAAAGAGAAATGCGAGCCAGGGTGCTCTCCTTTAGGTCTTATGAAGTTCTTTGGTTGAAAAGGTTAGTGCTGATACAATCGAACTATGTGAGCATATATGACATATAATGACTTTCTTTCTATCCTCTCCTTTGAGAAAAGAAGCTTTCATCCAGTTCCGAAATTGGCCACCTTTTCAAAATTTCAGTGAAAGAAAAAAAGTGGATTCAGAAGGAGTAACAAACAGTGAATGAACACCGGCTGTGTTTGGTGCTTTACCATATCGGTGTTGCGTCCACGGGACCGGCGAGGGGGTTTCCAGGACCTCTCCCTGGTGATGCTGTTTACATAGTAGCTTCTCCCTGTGGATGGGTCTGAGTACTGCTCCCACAGGTCCATGATCTGAAGAGGCTGCTGACCCGGGGCAGGGTTAGGTGGCTCCAGCTGCGACAGATGTTTCTCTGGCTGTGAGTCAGTGTAAAGAGGGGAGTCCTGCCAGGACAGCTGAGACAGATAGGACTCTGTTGGGACCTTGTAGGCAGGACGAGTCAAGGGGGAAATGAGAAAAGAGAGGGAGTAAGGAAAAAAAGAGGAAAAAGAAATGAGACGTGAGTACACATCTAAAAATATATAATGCTCAATTACACTACAACTTAAAGGATGACGCAGGTGATATTCTATATTTTTTTCAAAAGACCAAAATGAACAATTTATTTTTCCAACTTGCAAGATTTGTCTCATCCTAAGCCTACTAATGTTAGTCCTCTGTGGCGTACACCTCCACTGTTGACCAAAAACAGCCTATCCCAGCTGACAGTGGGCGAGAGTTCGTCACAGGGCTGACAAAGAGACAAACAACCACTCACGCTCACATTCACACCTACAGGCAATTTAGAGTCACAAATTAACCCATTAATATATGCCTTTGGGTGTCTTTAGACTGTGGGCCCGGAGAGAACCAACACAGACATGAGGAGAACATGCAAACTTGGCCAGGGTTCACACCAGGAACCTTCTTGCTGTGAGGCAACAGTGCTAACCACTGCACCACCATACTGCCCCAGGACACAAATATAAAGTTAAATTTTTAGAAATTACATCAAACATCTGTGCACTGCACTTTTTTTAATAGTTACTCCAACAGGAGTAAATAGTGCATTTGTTGGAGACTATTTTCAGCAGAGGATTAATACACATTTGATGTGCTAGTTAGAATTTAAAGCAGCAGGATGGTTTATGTTTCTGACTGTCATAACGAAGTTACATGACACAAAATGCAATGTGTGGTTGTGATGACAAAAATGGAGCTCAATGGCACAGAAGATATACCAGGTTCTACGGATAGTACAGTACGTGTTGCATGCTGTGCAGTACACAGTGCAAATAAGTTTATATTGACTACATGACCATCTGACTTGACTACGTGAACAAGAATGTGCGTGTTCAGAACAGGGAGCAAGTACCACAAGTAGCAGACATTGAACAAAAACACCTCAGTGTGCAAAGAAGAGACAGAAATCACAAAGAGAAACAGAAAGTAAGAAAGTAAATCCCACCGCCTCTTACTATAGAACAACCCGTCAGACTTTGGATTAAGACAGAGCTTAAAGAAACGTGTGCCCTCACCCAGATAGAGAGGTCATATGAGTGAGGACATATATGCATGGACGATCGTCTTTCCAAGAATTATAGCTGAGACATAATTCACTAACTGATTGACTGGCTGACTGTTTGATCCCTGTTACATAACACATAGTTGTTTCAGATGACAAAGGGAACATGGTGTGTATTGAGGCATGTGTGTGTAAAGTAAAAAAAGGATGTGATTGGACTCCAGGGGGCAGCACTGTGATTTGAGCTCACCTGAAGCTTCCTGTTTTTTACTGTTCAAGCCAGTGGTTAAATCTAAACCAACAGTGTTTCTCAACAGGGTCAAATGGGGCCAAAGCTGACAACAAATATGCATTTTTGCTCTCTCTCTCTTTATATATATATACACATAGTGATTTTGGGGGGCATAGATATTTTTGATTTTCAAACGGTTTCCTGCCAACTTGTTATCAACCTGTTACCACCAACTTGTATATGATTTGCTGCCATTTGCACTGTACAAAATGACACTGGTAATACAGAACATATTTGTATTCAAAAATACTCAAATACAGTTTTGTTACTGTTACTGTCAGAGGCTCTGTTAGTGTGTATAGTGGCTCAGTGGCATTTATTAGTTATACCTTTCCTGCAATGAACATCTGCAGTGAGAAAGCTCCAGTAATAAACATCGCACTATATCACAGCTATAAAGTATAGAATAATTTTACAACCCTCTGAATCATTAAACACATCACACAGAACTTTGAATTACATGCCCATTCAATTTGAATATAAAAGTGTTTTTTTAGAATTTCTACAGACCATAAGTTGCATGTGAAAATATCAATTCCTTCCTGCTGTACAATTCTTGCCACAAGATAAAACACATTTCACCGAGACAAGTAGCTTATAGATAAAAATGAACAAACACGGTAATGAATGAAGATTATCACTGACATCATCACCTGTTTTTGTTTCCAGAAGAATGAACACTCATCTCGTCCTTTGTGCATGTTTGTGTGTCAGCAGCCTTTTAATCGGTTCGTTCCCCAGAACAGTTGACTCCGTGATCTTACTCAGTATTGACCTCTATTTCAGACACTTCCTTCTCCACCTCTGCTTCTTCAGGTCTGATATTGTCATCCTCCGCAGAGCTTATTCACAAGTGCTTATTCACAGTTCGTTGTGTACTTAGTGTGGCTCTACCACAGAGAGGAAAGAAGAAAGAGAAGCTCTATTTATAGAGCAGAGATATGAGAACCGGTCAGTCAATCTATACATATAGTACTGTAATATTGTGTTTAGTCTGATAACTAACCGGTGTACAAATTTGTTTTTTAATGTTGGGTAAAAGTGGGATATGTAAAAGCAAAACAATGAATGTGTGACTGTCAATAGACGTAGGAAATTTAAATGTTTTCTGTCCCCACAATTTGCTTGAAAGGTTTGGTTTCCGTGGGGGGGAGGGGTCTAGACAGAGGAAGAGATGTTGTAGGTGTGAAGTGTGCATGCTGGTCTGTGTTTCAATTTTTTGCTTAGACATTCATTTTCAATAGTAAGTCATATTTGATTGGGAACACAACACATGTAGAACCAGAATAAAAAACCTAAGTTTTGTTCTGAATGTTTATTTTTGTTTGGTTGTCTAGTGTGAAGCATGTCATGTAACCTCAAATGATCCTGGTAGTAAAGCGTAAATCGGGGGCATCCACATGATTTAGTGGTGTTACATACATAGCCACAATGTTCCCAGTTTGATCTAATTTCCTGTCTCTCTGTCATAGGCTATAAAGTATGTAGACATTTGTTCCAATGAAGGGAAATCTTAGACAGCAGTGTGCTTCAAGTTTTGTGGCAACAAGCACTTTCCTGCTTCAACATGACATTGATCCTGTGCACAAAGTGAGGTCCATAAAGATGTCCAGTGTGGAGGAACTCACCTGACCTGCACAGAGCCCTGACTTAAACATCATGCAACACCTTTAGGATAAATTTGTACAAGCTGGGCTTTCTGAGGGAATATAGGGGTTACGCAGGGTCGAGCATGTCTTGAGGTCACAGTGTTAAATCTTAGATTGTTACGAGGACACTGACTTCTCTCCTTGAGATACAGAGCAGCTGTATGTTTGTATTTATTTCTGATCATTACTATGGTAACTGAGGTCAGACAGGTAAATAATGTAGAAGCCGCTACAGAGTCAAAACAATGTCAGACCACTAAGGGTAACCATATTTCCTTGTTTGTAGATTAAACATTTATGGACTATAGAGTCAGAGAGGACAGCTTCTTCAGAGTTGAGGTGGATATCATGTCATGACAAGTGTATTGATAAATCCTCCATTCCTATTGATCAAGCTTCGATAAACCTTTCAGCATAAGACATCTTGGACTCCTTTTGGAGTTTGATTTGGAGATGAGATGTCCAACCATTACCCATGCACATAATGTGTAGCTGTCCACTGAACTTTGGCCATGTAGTGTACTCAAAATGAAGGTAAAAATGTTATAATAAACAACCTTTTAATAACTGTTGGTCATATCTCTTCAGAATCAAATGGAATTTTGTCCCCCTGGAGGACAAACATTAAATTTAATTCACCATCAGGATGGCTGATAAAATGTATGGTGAGAGAGTGTTTTCACAGAGTTATGACCTGAATGTGCCATCCTGCTTGCTAGTATTAAAGGCTTGAAAGAAGAAGCAGAGAGAGAGAGAGAGAGAGAGAGAGAGAGAGAGAGAGAGAGAGAGAGATACAGAAGCAGATAGGGAGGAAGAGAAGATTGAGAAACGCAGAAAAAAGTGCCCTGTCATTACCAATGAGATCAGATATCCATAGTCTGAAGTAACCGGTGCATGCAGTGACTCGGCTGTGGGAGCTTCCCTCAGCTGTGGGACGTATAACCTTCAGTATCTCTCATCAACAGCACCCTGTATAATCCCCTCTGATGTAATACAGGGCGGCACTGACGTCACGACAATGCTTACTTGATTGCTGCCCTAGGAGGATTATTAAAGTCAAGTACAGACGTAGCTTAAATGCGACCTTTGCCACTATAGCTGTACTCAGTTGTCTGGAGGGATTGCACAAGGCCAATAGTTTTGTACAAAATTCATATTACTAGAATGATTTGTTTCCACCTGAAAGCTTCTCAGACTGAATGAAATTACAAAATTATTATAATAATTAGGATCTACGATCACCCATAATTTATATATTTTTAAATTTGTTTCTTAAGATTTACTCTGCACAGTCACAAGACGAAAAAACTACCAGCTGGTCTGTCACAGTTTTGGAGTAATGACCTGTAAATCCATCAGATTGGAGATTTTGTCAATGAGAGGAAATCAAAATTAGTATAATCCCAGACTTACTTCAACAACAGCTACATGTGATAGATTTGTTTGACCTATTTTAATTCATTCACTATTCTTCAAACTAATTAGGATCAGAGAAAGCAAGTAATAGCTGAGTTTCCAGCACAGTTTAGTGGACTGACTGACCAGTACTGACAATATTTGTGAAGAAATATAAGACTTTTTGCTACTACTAGACACTGATGTGTGTAAGAATGAGCATTGTTAGATTGAAACATTTCTCAATCAGTACAGTGAGCAGATCTGCTGTCAATTATTTGTTTCCATCCTATTTTGAAAGGCATCGATCTCACCCAGTCAAAGCTTCACACAAATACAATTGAAGTAAATATACTTTGTTTTAATTGAAGGCTGACTCTGCTATTTGTCCATCTGCATGTCTATTGGTCACTATAACTAACTTTTACTGCCTTTTTTGTAAAGATTTGAAAGACATGGCTTGGCTAGCGTCCTATGGCATTCCAAAAAACATTAATTCAGCATAAATCACTTCAAAAATTGGAGAAAGTGAACACAGAAAATAGTCCACATGAAATCAATGGCTCTGCTGTGTGAACCAGATATTTGAGTAACATCTGTTTGAGGTCTGTAAATCTTGCCTCTTCTTACCTGCAGATGGTTGTTCCTGCCAGAAGCTCCCACCATGTCCCATTGGCTACAAGACTTCTTGGGCACCCTATGGTTGACACGACTGCTGATGCCACCGCCCACCTCGTCGTACGGGTTCTCCATCAGGTTTTCAGGCAGGTTGCTGGAGCTCTGGCTCCGAGTGATCATGGGCACCACCCTGGGGTTCCGTGGTACTGTTTGGGTATTGGAAGATGCTGGGGTTCCAGGGACCATTAGGTGGCCCGATGGGGAGGTGGGAGAGTTGGGGGTAAAGCTGAATCCAGAGAGGGGCAGGGTGGGGAAGCGGCCTCCACCTGCGCTGGTGTGGTTGTCCAGCCCCTGGAAGGCACTGTTGGAGTTCAGGTTTTCCATGGAGTGGTAGATGGGTTTGTTCACTGAGGGAGGAAGGTAAATGTTCATTTTGCAAAGATTAGTCATGAATTATGATCATTTATGAACTTATTTTCCTTCTATACTCAAGAGTGCTATTTTTCTGCTCTTATAACATAATTAAACAGTCTTTGCGACTGAAAACCCACACCAGATGTTAGGGTTAGGGTTAGGGTTAGGGTTCTCACACTCTCTTTACCTTGATGCTGTTCGTTATAGTTAGTCGCTGTCGAGCTGGGAGAAAGTGACACACGTGGCAGTATCCTGAGGTTGGAGTTCAGCGAGGCAGACATGACCAGGCGCTGTGGCGAGGGCATCGGCGCAATCGGCACCTCTGTCACATACGTAGCAGGGACATAGAGTGGCTTTGTTTTACTGGCTGCCCCGATCCTCCGTACCTGTCAAAGAACAAACAAATTTACAAATGCTTTTTCTATTTTCTACCGCCTAGATCCACTTAGTTCAAAGAAGTGTCAACCAACAGAGCTGAACATGATGTGGAAATCTATTACAGTGCAGTTCCTGTGACATCAAGCAGCAATGACAAAAACCACAACTTCTCTTTTAAAATACAAAGTTGTTTTTTTTAACCATAAAACTTTATGGTCTCAGTTGCTAATGATGTTTCTTATGACATGTTTCTTATGACATGTTTCTTATGGTTTATGAATCATGTTTTTTTTTTCAATCTTTCTCAATTTAAACTGAGGTATTAATTTAAATGTGTGATCCATATTGTCCACCTATTTGGGAGTGTGTTTACTTGACTGACAATCTCAGATTGTCACCCATGTAGCTGTGGTGCAAATGTTTCCTGACTCCAGTAAGTATTAAGAACATTGTAATTAAGTAATTAATTAAAGGATAAGTGCATTAATACATTTTATTTATCTTATTGTCAACAAATCCCCCCAAAAAGCTGCGAAAACCAACAATGAATTGATCATAGTAACAAGTATTGCCTGTGTAGCTTAAGCCTGTAGCTCAAGAACATAGACACTGCAGTTTTATTTGAGTTGAAGGGCAGTAAGTCTGTGACAGGAAATAGTCCCCAACAAAACAAATGGGGTTGGATCGATGATTACTGTACATTGTTGCTTTTGGTTGATAAAAAGCTGCAGATGATGCTGATGTCCATGTTTTTCTAAAATCTTTGGGTACACAGACACAAGACAAAAAAGATGAACTGTTTTCTCACCTGCCACCAGTCATTGTTGGTCTTTTTCAGGAGAATAAACCGTTCGCCCTCCCTAATGCAGACCTGTCGTCCATCAGCCCCTCGATAGTTGTAGTCATACTGGGCCTCGAGGACCACCGTGCCACTGGGGACCCCGCATACTGTCATCCCCCTGGAGACCACAGGTGCGGTAGAAGACTGCTGATGCCCCACAGAACGTCGCCAAGTCCCAGACAGCATGGCTCTCCACACAGTCCTGTTCAGCAAGCTCTGCTGGATGCGTGTTTGTGGTTGATACTGTTGATACTGGTTGGGTTAGCACAGGGCAGGTGAGACTGGAGCCAGGCCAGTGCCATGCTCTGAAACAGAAGAAACAGTGAGATACAGAGTGAGAAGGAGATTACTGAAGCTGTCAGAGAACAATGACAAAATGTCACCAGGCTGCAGATTCAATGGCAGAGAACATGAATCAACAGTGCTAAAAATAGAAGTCTGGGTTAATCTGTGAAAATCACCAGTATAACAACATTAGAAAATTATTCTCAATGTGTCTTTTGAGTAACAATGCCAAACATTCAGTGCTTCCAGTTTTCAAATTTTTGAAATTTGGTGAAACTGGATCAAATTTTATGGAGAAAATGTTTTCTGGTTTTGTCCTCTGTTGTCCTCCAGTTACTCTGCCTCAACTCTGTGATTTACAGAGTTTATTGATGGACAGTGAAGTAAATTGTCGCAAACTGCTGCTGCTGTTAACTAATATTAGCTCAGTTTGTGAGCCATGCTGCCTGGATTGTGGGTTCAGACCACAGGATAGTGTTAGTTTTTACATTGGGACCACAGATGTTTTGGATCACCAGGAAAAGGGGGTTTTCAGGCCTGTGCTGGGAGGGAATGCAGACGGGGAGCGACAACAGAATGGGCACCAGAATTGGAGTGGGTAATATAGTCAGGCTCAGCAGATGCACAGTACAGCATGGCAGAAGTGAAGAGACCGAAGAAGACAAGAGAGAAAGCCAAGAAGAAAAAAAGAAAGTGACCAAGCGAGAGGCTGTCGGGCTAGAGTAAATGGGAGAGAACTTTGTGAAATATAAGGCTGAAAGACAGAAGCCGAGCTGGGCTTCCTGCTGTTGGACTCGTAAGTAATATGGCTGATATGTCTTATATTGCTGCACTTGCTTGATGTTTGGCTGTTAGCAAAGTTGTCAATTTGCTAGTTTTTCATCATAAATAATATAATCATAACAAATACATGTATACATCTGTCCATATTTATGACTGTATATACATATATCTCAATGAAACTACATTGTAGAAAGAATACTCTTATGTGAGAGAAGCAGGGCTGAAACAATTACTTTCATAATTGATTAATCTCTACATTGTTTTTTCATCATCTGTTAATTAATCATTTAGTGTTTGAACTTAAACATTTAAAGACATTACATTTACCACAAAATAACAATGAAAGCAAATCAAATTTAAGATACTGGAACAAGTAAATGTGATATTTCTGCATGATGTATGACTTAAACAATTAATAAAATATAAAAATAATCTTCTGCAGATTAACTAATTCATTAAGTGATCAATCGCTTCAGGACTAGACAGGACTACTATTGCCAATATTTATAAATGAATGAAATTTACATTTTTTTTCTCCACTTCCACTTTTAATATACCTGACAGACACGGATTAGCGTGAAATGTCACTGCAGGTATTTGCACACCACCTCAGTACACCACTTTTCTATTGTCCCTTTCATCCTGGTAGAAGTAGGAGACACGTGTGACTGAATAACTCATGTGTTTGGAGGATGTAAGGAGCGCAGTATACCCAAAATAGCATCTGTCTCCATCTCTCCACCTGAGCCAGCATCCCCAAGCTAAACCCCTGCTCTACCCAGCCAAGACCCGTTTACATAAGAGAATATCTAACTTTCTGCCAGACACATAGCAATGCAGCTTCACACAGTACATGCACCAACCCACCCACACACACGCACACACACGCACACACACACACACACACACACACACACACACACACACACACACACACAGCAGACAGAGGAACATCCCTAGGCACCTAGCAACAGTGCTTCAGTCACAGTCAGGCCCAACCCATTTCAGTTTGGGTGAGAAGAGGAGAGGCAGCAAATGAGAAGATCCCAATAAATTAATAAAAACATGCTTGTTATTAGTGAGGATTTAAAGGGTCTGGAATATAGGGGGCAGAGATTAATTTAAAAGTGAAGATGGACAATATAAATAAGAGAAGGGAGAAAGGCATAGGCTATATCAAAATTTTTTTGCAAAAACAGCAGATAGTCAGGACGAGACAGGGGAAAAAAACAGACATGAAGGAATGGATGAAGCTGGATGAAGATGTGAGCCATGTGAAGGCGATGAAAGGGAGGGCAGGTTTTGCTGGCTGAACCTTGATAATCCTACTGTTATTAAAGCACAGGAACGAATCTGTGACCCCCACCGCTACAGAGAATTATAGTAAAATCCCTCTGTACCAGCATATGGGCAGAGGGACTGCCTGCCTGCCTGGGTAGCTGGGTAACACTGTCAGGAAGCTCGCAGAGAAGCATTTCCAAGGCACTTCATCAAAATGTAATGAAATGTAATGAATCAGAATGATTCCACGTTAGAAAATGTAAACATGGTCAACCAGAGTAGCATCTGTTAAAGTCTCTTCACTCATATTACACAAGTGGTTACTATTGGTTTAGGTTGTGAAGTAACAGCAACACATAAATAAACTTGAGATTTTACAAATATGTAGGACAAATATCCAAAAACACAAAAAGCAACAAAGGAACCAGGCCCCACAGTCAATGAGAGAATTAGAAGTTCTGTGCACAGAAGTGTATTTATTGCCATTTTTAAGAAGATTTCTGTGTGTGTAATGTGATCATACCACAGTAATGTATGCAAAGCATGTTCGAAGTTTGCATGATTTGAAATGAGGCTGTGTAGGTAGCTTTTGCAGAGTAGAGACCATTGTGGTCACACTGACATTTAATGGAAGGTTAAAATGTTGTGTAACAGGACAAGTGAAGAAGAGTCTGCAAACTAACTCCAGTTATGCATCAGATCTTTATTTTTTTCATGAGCTAACATTAGCCACCATAAGTTACTGGTCATGCCAAAGCCATAACAGCAGAGTGTTTTAAATTGAGCACGAGTATGTTTTATGTCTTATGACTTAAACTTTGAATTTGTAAGAAGCAGGATGTGTTATATCTTTTACATATTTACGTACTGACACATTAAGGCACCTACGTTACATGGCTGAGTTGTTTTCCTACAACTACAAGCCTACAAGCCCAAGAGGAGAAATGCGTTACTGGCTCTTACACACTTGCAAAAAATGTTTAAACAAATTTTTATGTTGGTCCTCAGCTGAGTCTTCTGGTGTGCAGCAAGCCTCATTTTTCAAAATACACCTATTCACTTGCAGACCGAAGCAAAAGTCAGAGGTACAAAGCGAGTAAGCAAACAGGAAACTGCATCGACACATCAAGGTTCAACCACAGTTTGGGTCATATCCTCTCCATCTTGCCATTCGTTTTCCTGAGCAGTTTAGTTAGAGCCTGTAAGTGTTGACAGTCCATCGAGGCTGCTGCATTCACCAGCACTTTAATACAGTAAGTGATACTGAGTTGCCCCATCTGACTACTGTGCAGCTCTGTGAGTAGCATTAATTACTGCCATGCTGAGCCTTGGAGCAGAGTGTTTAGTAGTTGTTTTTGGCTTGACAAACCCTGCTGCATGGCTTTAGTAATATGTAATTTACTATTTAGATGGGCAGGGAAGAATTACAAAACATACAGCAACGCCTATTCATACAACCTGTCCACAATCGTGAGTGCTTCTCCCTGCACACACAGGAAGAGCTCTTCTGATACTGCTGCACACCTGTTTGTCTTTTCCTGTCTCTCTCATCACAGCTCAAAATTAAAAAGAAAGGAGAAAAAAAACAATAAACACAGAATAAATTGATACCCATCTGCTGTGGGGCTTCATCTTACCTAACGTTTGTTGAGTTTGAGATGAAGTTAGTCACAGTTGCTGCATATCCTCAATTCACTCATCAGGTATCATACACAGACACAGGAGGCTTTATCGTGTCATGTGCAAATTAGGCTGTTACAGCAGGGTTAAAGTCCCTAGTTGTATATATTTTTTTTTAGTTTAAGCACTTCAGCGCTGCCCCCAAAGGCAACAGCTCAGGCTGCTTGCTAAAGGGAGACAGGATAAGTCAGGAAAGGGGTTGGCCTTTCTCACCACATCACTTGAGATTTTAATTACAGTGCTTGTGATTGATTCACACCAAAAGGATATTTTAAGTGTATATAAAGGAAAATGCTCTAACAGATTAAGGAACTAGGATCTACAAATGGAAAATGAGGCCAGACCATGTTTCTATTTGCAGGTCAGATGGCAGGGGAGGGGGCACTGGCGTCATAAACATACAGAGAAGCCCATATGGTGTCAGAGACAGACACAGGCACCCCGTCATGGCTGTGAGAGGCAATGATAGTTTGTGCCAGGGGCTGAGGGCACAGGGCTTATGTTGTGGTATCAACAACACAAATTGAGAGATGCAGGAGAAGGCAGAGAGGGAAGGAATACTGAAAAATATGGAAAGGGAAAAATGATTTCAAACTTTCAAAAAGACAGAGGATAAAAACTGAGTGTTATTCATCTGTCTGTCTTTGCTGGAGTGCTTTCACTCGAGCTCAGACTGTGCATTGAAATCAGACTGAGCCGAAGAAATGGAGAGTACACAATTTGTGCATGCATGCGAGACAGACAGAGAAAGCGAGAGAAAACATGGGCGACTCACCATGGTCCTGAAGTGAGAGTGTCTTTATGTCAACAAGGTCACCAGCTCACTCTGTAGTCAGATCCATGCATGCAACCCCATAATAAACCTTAAAAAACAAAGAACAAAAAAAGGGAAATTATTAAAAATGTATTTAAATGACTGCCAACCAGCCCACACAGAGGAGTCAAGGCTTTCTGGCCTGAGATGGTGGGACTGCAAACCACTAAAATTGACACAAGCTAGCAGCTCACATGCACACTGTTAATCCTACGCAGAGAAATGATCCTTCCTCCACTCATTGGACCCCTGCTGGACCTACCTTCCCCCATTTAGCCAGCATTTTGCCTGAGAGATAAACGCAGGGGAAGTGACAGCGAGCGCGTCAGCTGGCTATTAACCATTAATGCAAATATGCCACATTTGAACATGAGAAACAGGAACATAGAGAGAGGGTTAAACACATCAAGAGAGGACCTGTGTGCAAACCAAACAACAGCAACCAGCAGCCAAGTTTATAGATTGAGCTATTGATCCATACACAGGACAACAGTGTTATTGGACATCAGAGCTCCATCACACAGTTAAGCACATTCACCAAATGGATGTTAGCAAGAGAGCAGAAGACATTATATACATCCAATTCATCTCAGGATTTGTTGGGTGTTACTACTACTACTACTACTACTTTTAAGAGAAGACAACTGGCTAAGTTTTAAATTGAGATATTTTCACATACCAGATAGACTCGTCAGTTCAATGGATGAGATATTAAATCACCAGTTTTTGATGTTTTTAGTAAACAATCCTGAAAGGCCATTGGATTAAATACTTCAGGGATTAGAGGCCCTCCTGGTGGGTTTGAATTTTTCAGTGAAACATTTTTTCAAAGCATGCATCAGTTTTTAGATTGACTTCCCAACTTTATGGAGTTCAGCTCTTGCCATAATGGTACAAAAATCCATATATATATATATATATATATATATATATATATATATATATATGAATGTTGCACAATAAAGTAGAGCCCAACTAATATGGGATTTTGGAGACCGATGTTGATTTCAGAAAAAAAAAACAGATTTCCAATATTGCACCCGATACAGTGAATTTTTGAGCTGAAATAAAAATATACATTTTCTATGCTCATGTGCACTGCACATGTGTACTGAGAGCACAAAAGGCTCTCAGATGACTGATTTCTTCAACAAATAACATCATTAAAGATTATAAAACATTGTTTAACATCCATCCGTCCATTTTCCGTAACCCCTTACCCTTGACTGGAGCCTATCCCAGTTGGCTTTGGGCAAGAGGCAGGGTACATCCTGGACAAGTCACCAGTTCATCACAGGGCACAGAGAGACAAACAACCATTCACATTCACATTTGTTGTATGATCATAATAATAATAATAATAATAATAATAATAATAATAATAATAATAAATAATTTAACATATTTTAATGTCAGCCAATTCTAGTTGACATTGCTAAGAGCTGCTTCTTCTTCTGTGCTGATTGTCTGACTGATTGATTTCTGATTTTGTTTTTATATTGTGGATATCAGATTACATACACCAGTGCCATTATGTCTGCCATAGGCCAAAATCTCTATCTGCCAAATGATATATCGGTGAGGCTCTGCAAAACGTTTGATTTCCTCATTAAAAATTATTAAAACTACATCATCAACAACTCCTCGTCCGTCATTGAAATATATGAATAGGAAAATATTGCTCATTTCAAAAGTTTAAGGACTGTACACAATATGTCTCCTGCTTTACTGAATAGTCTACTTAGTGTGCTAAAGGTTTCAGCTTTCCACATCAAACATGAAATCACAACGGTCACACACATTAACCTTAAATTAAACGTGAGCGCATAGAAACTTTCCACTTTCAGCAGCTCTGACATAGAGTTTCAACTCTGCACATACACCATTCTGCAGAGTGAAGGTCAAACACATTTTCTCCAGTCTTTTTTATCAAAGAAGCATCATAATCACATGATACCGCAGCTGCAAACAACTTTCTTTGTTGGTGTTATTCAAGGGCACACTGAGATCTGAGGGAGGTGTAAAACATATGGTGTAGTTTGGAAAAAGCAGTCGTATATGTATGAACAATATATAGTTTATGGGCTCAGTCATGCATGAAAAACCACCTGAGGACAATGTCACCCTTGAAAACACCCTGAGGCTGGAGGGTAGTGCGATTAGAGAGACGGTGAATGCAAATTACCATCTAATAAATTATATGGTGGAGGGATAAAACAAGCAGATAACATTTAAAAAGCAATTACAAAGCTGGCTAAGGACACAGAGCATCTGAGATGACGCCAGAAAAGAACGGTACCAAGACGAGCACTAAATGACAAGTTCAGCTCCCACAGAGATTGTTTAGGATGGCAGGGCCGATCAAACTTCACCCCACTGCAGGATGGTATTGGAGTGAAGGGTGTTGGTGGAAAGTTTGGTGTCAAATCATATCCATATTCATTCCATATGTTTGAAGTCGAAAGAGGGCGGCTTTAATAATCATGGCTACATGGTCTTCAAAGAGAGATGAGACATGGGGAAGAGGAGTAAAGAGTGAATGAGGAACTTCAAAGGGTTTTTGCGTGCACTCCCTCATCCGTATACACATAGCAAACACACGCACGCACACACAACCACACTTGCACGTAGACTGTACTGTATTTACATATGAATGTCTATAACCAAAGGGTACACAGGAAAATGAGAAAGGAGAACAAGTTGCTCTACTTGATACACACTGCTCAGTAACTTTATTCCACATGAAAATAAATAAAAAAAAGTGAGACACAACCAAGTTAACTGCTGATTTAATATCTGTGTCAGCCACACAGCTACTATTAGTTTGTTACAGTGACCGACAGTGCCATGCTGCCTGTGCATGATCTCTGTTGTTTCTCATGCAAAAAAGCACCCAGTGGTTTGTCTGCTCAACTGGCTGTTTGAGTCCCAGCTTGAAGTCAGGTAAGGCTGTGTGAGGTGCAATATTGCATCATGAATCCACATCATACATTATGGGTAAAAGGAGTTGTAACACAGCAGTATATCTTAAGATAAGCGCAGAAGTGCCTTGAAATTTTATTAAATTGATGTTAAACCAAACTACACCTGAAACAGATTAAATGATCACAAAGCGAAATCTTAAACTTTGACGACACAAGACTTTCAACACTTAATATTTACTTTTAGAAATTAGCAAGCAACAACTTTCTCAGACGGCTTCACGGCATGCAACACACTCTATCCTTAGATCCTTAGAAAAACTCCACAACCCCTACATAAAGAAAAAAATATGATATTATTATAATTATTTAGCCTGAAGTCAGTGCACTCTGGGCTTGATGAGCATTGAGCATCATGAGCAGCTAGGACAGCCATGCGAGGGAGCATTCATTTTGTCTATGGATGTACAGTTAAAACTACTAGTACTGATGTCTCTCTCTCCATATGAGACACATGCCTCAAGCCAAAACAGCCTTTCATCCTCCCAAAGCCATGCATTATTGATGATCAGACCAGAGTGAGACACTGAAATGCATACTGTGTTTCCCAGTGTGACGACTGGCTGCCTGTGAGAATGCATGTATGATACCCGTCTGTGTGTGTGTGTATGTGACTAAACAGGTGGGCTGGATTTGTTCAGTGATTAGCTGTGTAAAATGTCAGAGAGCCAATCAAAAAGCAGATGATGACAGTAAAGCAGCCATTGGCTCGCACTCTCTACTATCATCATGACAACAACCTCTGTGACCAACTACCATCTCCAGTGTCTCCAGTATGGGGTGTTATTTGTTTCTTGTTGCACATAACAACATTTTATATGTGTGATGCCATCATTTCAAGCGTTTGCTGACGCAACACTCGTGTTTACAATGAACCCTGCAGCCTGCATCGACACGTTTTCGTCTGAACATAGCAAACTTCTTCAGAGACTTCACTCGTATAATATTCAAGTTCTCATTCCCTCATTTCAATACAAACAACAACCAAACAGACCAGAGTTTGCCAGTTATGTAAAATAATGCAGGACTGCCCGGGGTCCATTTTAAACTCTTGTAAGAATTAATTCAAGCATCACTTTTTTAATTAGGTTATTCATTTTATGGAAAATAAATGGAAGGTGGAAAATACACTGCTAGTATACTTCTAGTTAAATCATAATAAGCTTATTTCAGCAAGAGGAAAAAGCTCATGAAAAATGCCTCCTATTTTAATAAGCAGCTTTTCTTATGTATGAGAAATACAGCATCCGTTTCACATTAGGATTTTGTTTTTGAAGCAGTATTGAGGTATAAATCATGTTTCAGACAATTAAATGGCTTTTTGCTCCTCATTAATTCATTAATTGATTAATTGTTTCTCAAAAATAGAGCCCAAATTGCTTGTTTTGTCCAATAAATGATCACAAACCTGAAGATATTAAATTTACAATGATATAAAAACACAAAAAAGTAGCAAATCTGCTCATTTTAGAATTTGGAAGGGGTAAATGTTTGGCATTTGCTTGAAAATTTACTTTTAATGATCAAATAATCACTTCAGCACTAACAGGAATGATTCAGGATTTCAGGATTTTGTCCTTTAGGCCAGACTCAAAAGTGGTAAAACTGACCTGTAGCACTGTAAATATGTCCTGCCACTTTGATTTATTTCCTTGTCAAAGTCTACTTCAAGATTTAATAAGATTAACTTACCAAGATATGGATTTAGTAGTGTATTGTTATTGTCAGCAACAGCCATACAGATTAAAACAATTTGTTATTCTAAAAACAGTCTCTAAACAATACTTGTTTTTTACTCCGATGGTGCCATTTAACCAGCATATGTTAATATAAAATATATATTATTAACTATTACTCATATGTTGTAAGTATCAATCTTTGAAAAGGTATGGTATTCCTCTTTCACCATATTCCCACAATATTCTTCAATTGAAGAAAATAAAATGTCCCACAGAAGTCAAGAATGGTCTTTAGAGAATAACGAAATAAACCTTCACTCTCTGACTGGGCTCATGGGTTTGTTGCTGAGCCTGTGGGAATGTGCGGTACATTGATGTTTCTAATGAAGAGCACTGAGCTCTATTGATCCACCGGGGATGAGAGTGAGCTGTCAAAAGCTATCAGGCAAGTCAAAGACCCACTTTCAGCCCGGTATCGCTAAAGTAAGCACGATACTGTTGGGGCACAAGAAAGAGCGGGTAAACCTCCCAAGGCAAAAACTATAGAGAAAAGACAGACACTACTTTGATGCCTTCACTGGTTTAAAGAGGTTATTGGCTCAATAATGAAACATTACACAAATAACAGTACGGGGTCAGAAGGTGTCAGAGAGTGTGTTTATCCATGGTGCCTTCAGGTCTATTTGGTACAATTAGTTTTCTAAGAACAACTTTCCTTCTGGGTTTTTTTTCCTTAAATTCACTGAATATGTGAAGGCAGACTGGGGCTGCAACTAACAATTATTTTCAATATAATTATTGGACTAATCATCAAGTCTATGACACACAAAAAAATTTGAATTTAGAGAGTCAAAAATGATGATGATGTCTTGTTTTTCACTAATTCTGCTTTAAAAAATGACAGAAATGCTGATCAAAATAGTTGCCGATGTTTTTGTCATCATCATGAATCGTTTCAGCTCTAAGGCAAATTTGTTTCATTCTAAATGATGTGACAGTGTATAAAACACTTATCAAATGTGGATGGTGTTTCATTCTTGTTTGACAATGGTATTTATCATCTTCTCATTTTCTGTTGTGTACAGTGCTGTACCTACAGTATGCATAATATAAGCTAGTGAACACAAACACAAATCACTGCACAAATACTAAAAGTCAATGCAGGATTAAACTGGATTAGAACAGAGCACAGATGTAGTGAATGTAGGTGGAGCTACTATACTGTACAGTAGTGCTTTCATATATTGAGTAAACAGGAGAACGGGTTTGCTCTAACTGGAGTATAAAGTGCCAGTGGTTTAACTATGTACTGCATGTATAGTGGACACTAACTGCATCAGACTGTATTAATATTGCTTCCATGCCAATTAGTAATTACGCATTGAGCTAAATGTCTCAAACTTGTCTTGCTAGACATCATCAGTATAAGATTTGTCTCTAATGATGCACTACTTGAAAGTTTCTCAAACTTGGGATCCTCAGGATGTTTATTAACTTTAATGTTCAGTCAGAGATATGAACAGAGTGAACAAAATATTAGAGAAATCTCGCATATAATCCAGAACAATTTAACACAAATTAATCACCACCTGTCTAAAACAGTTTCAATAAAAACTGAACATTAGAAACTCAGTGAAAGAAGGATTTATCCCAGGACTGTTGTATTTGACTGCTTTAATTTCAACTCTGTGTCATAAATAATCTGGTGACTGAGTGTACATAATGATATTTTTGGATATATTATAAATAAAAATGAAGTGATGATGTGTTCTAATTATACCATCATTTTGATATAATCTGTTTGAGGTTCCCATTTGCTCTTGAAAGTATGTCACATGACAGTTTTGGGTCATGAGAGTTTTTCTGTGGCATAGAAATGGGGTCATGGGATAGAGAAACTTTAGTATGACCGGATTTTATTGACAGAAAGTTTAAAATGATGACAACTCAGTTGAGTTGTCGAGTAAATAATGTTACAAAGAGTATGATTTAGTCCTGCTGTATATGGAAAGTGTCATGAGATAATGTCTCTCATGATTTGGCACATATATAAATAAAACTGAATTAAATTAATCTGAAGAGACAAACCAGTACATAAATACAGAGATAGTAGAATAGTAGAAAGCAAATAAGTCAGATGAGGTTTCACGTCACTTTGTGATGTGCCACTGTATAATTTTGCTCTACAGCTGATGCATGCAAAGAGACAGATGACAGACTTGTTCAAATATCCCAAAGCAGCAGAATAATCTGACTATTACACCACACCACAATGTAAAACTCTTCAGTTTTTCAATCTGTCTTTGACACTACATCCACAACAGTGAGCACACTTGCAATTACAGCAAACTTCTATCCCCATGCTAATACTGCACATGGCACAGGGCACTTTTAATCAGTCAGTGTTGCAACTGGAGAATAATCTTTCAAGCCTGTATCGTCACAGGCTGGCGAAAAGGGGAGCAAATCTCCTGCTTTGCATGGACTTAAGAAAGACTATGAAAGAGCAAAAATGCATTGCTTTAGTCAAACTGTTTCCATCACACCCTGTGGTTAACCCATCCATACGCTTTCTGTAAACCGTATAAGGGCTAAAACTTCCTTGCAGCAGCAATGTGAATATTTCCACGAAAAGAGGCCTGTCATAATGACTGCTTCTTATCTGTGTGACATCGTATGACTGGGAAGTAGAGATGACCAAAAATGGGGTCATGGAGTCAGCACCCTTGTAGCGACAACATATGTGAAATGCACTACCTGAAGGACTAGGTGTACTTGAATTAAAAGAAAAAATAATAATATATGGGTGGGGGCTGAACAGGAAACTTTAAAAAGCAGTGGTTGGAGGTTAAAGTACAAGTTGTAAGTTGTTACAGTATAGACTACATGTGGTTTGACACTATGATGTGGAAAAATAAGTTGTTTTGGAAAAAGTAGACTGGTTATTTTAGTAACAGCTAAACGTATGACCTATTTATGAAGGCAGGACTGCATGCACTGTACTGTCTGTTGCTAAATATGCAACAATAGTCTAGAAGTTTACTGCACAAACTTTACAGTAAACAGAAGCACTATAACACATGCATTGTAAGTTTATCCACTGAATCAAGGCTCAGATGAGCATTAAAAGCATAAATAACTTCCATAAATGTACAAAATGGTGATAATTAAGTAAAAAGATAATTAAAGCCAGAAGATTTGACAGTTTTATTCACAAATAAAACTGTCAAATCTTCTGGCTTTAAATTCTTTTTTTCTTTTTAATTTTGTAGTCAGATGCGGCAGGTGATAAAATGATATGATCTTTTAAAAAACAATAACTCATAAAGTACAATCTATATTGTAGTTCAATGGCTTCATTTAATGAATTTAATAAGCTCCAAACCACAATGTTCATAGTTTATATAGTTTATACTTATATCACATATATTGTCGATGGTGAGTCAACAACAGAAACTGTTTATGTTGCATTAAATATTTCCTGCACTGATGTGATATTTCACAGCAGAAATTAAATTTTCTGACCAAACAGTTCAGCAGAAATCTCATCCTTGCATTCGAGGGACAGTCAACATCACTCACCTCACAGCGACGTGGTGACAGCTCAGTTATATCTTTGGTGTGAACTGCAGAGAGAAGCGGCAGTTGCGTCTTTTCTCATGGGGAAAAATAGAAAAAAAATAATTGATGACTTCACATATTTCAGCTAACGGAAGCACAGAGAAGGACTCCGAGGTTGCACTTTTGCAAATTAACACTCATACATAAGCACTAAGTTGTCCGGTGCAACAACCCATGATGACACATCCTCCTGGCGCTTTAAGTGAATAAAAAAATAGCTCTCGCCGTGTGGGTTTGGTGGCTTTTGATTGGCTGCTGTCACCCAATATGATTTTACAGAGAACCAATGAGATCACTGAACAACCGGCGCTGTGGTGCGCGCATTTTATTACACAACGTCGCCCGGTATGAAACACACGTGACGAGAGACGAATACCGCCCAACGTTGCTACAATGGAATTAAAAACAAATACACCTCAGCGTTGTCGGCTGGTTACGCGCTGGGAAATGGTTTATGGGAGTTGTAGTTTATTTGACAGTCAGCTACCGTTTCAGTGAACGACACAGACACCGCTACAAAACTACATCTGCGCCATTTGTAAAAGGGTGAGCGCTGCTTGCATCAGCGTGTGGTCGGCACTCACTGACAAAGTTTCTATCAGCCGCTACTTGTCTTGTTTTAAAGTAAAAACATTGCCACCATTAAAGCCAGCCATTAGTCGCAACATAGCGGAGAAGGTACCAACGGCCAGATGAAGCTCTTCGTCAGTGAAGGCAACCCGCATTGCCTGAAGGTGTTAGCTGCTTTAGAAGTGACTGGAGTTAAATGTGACGTTCAGTATGTCAACCACGAAGGTAAGAAAGCATGGTTAGCTTATCATTAGTCACCAATAATGAAAGCTAATAACAGCTGTCGTTTTCTAGAAGCGGATGTGGCTCATCATTAAATGTGCTTTTGTCTAGTTTCAGTTGAGTTTGTGCTGTAACGCTAACGGACTGTTGTAACTGTGGGATAGCAAGCTAGATTAGCTGTGATAGCCGAGCTGTCTGTCAGTGTCAGTCACCGATGAATGGAGTGAACAGTCCACCTGTATCTGCACCTGAGAAGCAGCTAGAAAACGCTCTTACTGCACATGCTTTGTTTAGTCTTGTAGTACTGTTTGTTAGCTCCATGTAGCCTTTGTTTAGCAGTGCATAGCTTCAGGTGTCAGGCTCCTGTACTGTACAGTATACCCCTGGAACAGGCTGGATTTACTTGGACTGGGTTGCATTGTAAAGTTGTAGGACTGTGTTATACAATCATATATCTTGATATACCATATTTAAAAAATATATATTGCAAGTGTTGGAAATAGCATACAGTGTTATGGTGTTGTTTCTGTCAGGCTGGTCATTCACCCACCAAAAAAACCTTGATTAGATAATCAAGGACATGAAAACATGACCTGACCTGAAAATATAAAAAATAAACACACCAGCTTATTCACAAATAGAGAGAGGAGGCTAAAATGGCTCAAATCCAGGTTAAATTTGTGGGTTTACCCATCTAAGCCATGTGGTAACATGTATTCACAGTTACAAAACTCCATATGATGATCTTAATATTGATTTTTAACAATTGATGTTCATGTGATAGATCTGACACACAGTTAAAATGTCTTCATAAGACATAAGAAGCTGTCTTAATACAAGAAGCCCTTCCTAGTTCAACGATGAGTTTAACACGGTGTGTTGAAACAAGCAGTTTCAATAAAAGCAAATTTAATTAGCAAATAAGGCAAGTTTGTGTGTTTTGGCATTGCTATGAAAAGTTAAGGAAGTTCTGTATCTTAGAATATTACTCACTAGATGCATTATGTAATGTATCATCATCTAGACGCTGCTGTGCAAAGAAATTACATTCTAATTAAATGGTAATACATCCCAGCTTCGGCATTATTATCTGATTGTCTCAGACATATGAGAGAGAGGCTTCACTCCCAGTCCCAGATGTGTGTTAGTCCTCCTTGGGAGGTGGATCACAGAGATGAATAATCAGGACCATCTGGCATACAGCCACAGTGCATCAGTGAAGTGGACAGAGCTCAGAAATGCATTATGTGTATTAACATTAACATTAGGGGTGTGTAAGAAGATTGCATCATACACTGTGGTTTGGTTATCTAGCAGTTGATTCATTACATAGTCTGAAGTATTGCATATTTATTAAGTTTAATGTAATAAAATATATAAATGTTAGCCTTTCTGCTTTTCAGCTGTATTAAATCCTAGAGCCAACACAAACTATCAAATTATTCTGTCAAAGTGACGACCTCAGGAATTATGTATTATGACAATCCCCTCATGTGGTGATCTGCTCAGAGTTCTGACAAATTCCAGATTAAGATCAGATCCCCGACCTTCCACTTGACCTTTTAGTTCTTCATAGACGATTCAAGTAATTTATCCGAGAAACACTGAGCCTGAGAATTTAAACAAAGGATTATCCTTGAATATGCGCCATTCAATAATTATAATATAAACTCTGCCCAGGGAGGGTTGAAATGAATTAGATCCAATAGATGTAGATTTTTCTTCTCACACTCTAAATGTGTGGGTGTGTCACCCATTAGAAAGAGGTTTTACAGTTCGAAGCAACATGTTTCATCAGTTGAGGATTGTGGTCTAGCAAGTCTATAAACACACTCATCTGCATAATATCTGTTTGCTGTTGTGTGTGTGTTTTTAATTGGTCTTATCTGAACAAACATTGTGATGTTCTTGTTTTTTTTTCCCAGAGAGAGTGGTGCCCTTCCTTAGCCGTCCAGCCTTGCCAGCCCTGCTTCTGCCTAGTGGACTGCACCTATTCAGCTCCAATGCCATCTGCCGGTCAGTAGATTATAATGCTTCCTGCTTGGTCTTTTATGAATGCCACTGCCAAGTTGACTCGAATGTCAAGACTGTGAATCACTGCCTCTGTAAGGGCCAGTTCAGCCAGATCATATATTTTCATCTATGTCAGTCAATATCTAGTCAGGCAGATGGCGTTGGCTGTAACTATTTCAAAATCTGTTAAATTCATTTACATTTTAATCCTTTAGTTTTACAATTATAACATTCCAGGAAAAGTTTGAGGTGCACTGTAACAAGCTCCCAAAAATATGCAGCACATTTGTGGCAGATGTCTCTATTTTACATGTGAAGAAAATCAGAAAATCAAAACTTTTCTTTAAAAAACAAGTAAGAATTCTTTCTGTTTCCACTTTTTAACCCCGTAGATACCTGTTTGAAGTAAATGGACAAGACTCAAGTGAACTATGCAATCAGTGGCTTGAATGGGAGGCCACAGAATTACAGGTAAGCTCAACATAAAAACAGACTGTTCAGTTTGTGTGCGATCTGTTGTCCAAAACACTAAACCTCTGTAGGATGCAAACTCAAGTCAACAGGGGCATAAATCCATGCAGCTAAATGATTAAAACTCATGTGCTCTAAAGAACAATGTACAGAAGAAATCTATCAGGATGCTCTGTTGTGTTTAGGTAAATCGACTGTTTAACCTCAGTCACGCGTCTTTGGTTTACTGCTTGATCTGATGTCATTCAATCAATTTTAATTAATCTCTGTCTTGTCTTACTTGTCCAGCCTGCACTGCTACAGGCCCTTCACATGGCAGTGCTGCAGGGAAAAGGATCAGAGGTCTCCAAGGTCCTCCAGGGACCCCTAAACTACTTGGACCAAAGCTTGAGCAAGAAGAACACGCCATATTTAACTGGGGTACAGAAAGAACTTCTCCTGTTTAGCTACTGCACTTCCTGTTTTTCCGTGCCCATTTTAGTTGCATGTGTGTAGTTCATTTAGAAGATAAAGACAAACATACTCACTCAGGCTTTTCACTCTATATATGATCAAGTCAAAAGTTCATGATGCCTCTTTGGAAGCTCAGCTGAGCTTAACTCAAAGTCTCCTCTGTGCCACATCAGGCTCCTCCGGCAACATTTCTTTTTCTTCTTTTCTTCTTTTAGCTGCTGATGCTGAGCCAGTGATGCATTTTTAAGTTAAAACGATTTATCTGGGGAAGAGGTCCCTTATGTTGCAGATGTGCCTCAGTGTGGGGAGGAGGGATCACTGCTCTGTGCTATTTGCAGCCCCTGTGGCAACAAGTCATCTGCGTCTGTCATATATTTCATGTGTACAGAAATATGATTTGTTAAGTCTCTTGGTGATTGTCATGGCTCGGAGGAACTTTGTGTATAGCTAAATAAATAATGTGGTGAGCACCCACAGTGAGGAAGTACACATAGTACATATTTAGTGAGATGCAAGTACACCAAACAGTCATCTTCCTCATTGTTGTTCTGTATGTAGAAAGTCACAGGGGATGTGGTAGCTCCTTCCTCTGAATTGTTTAGGGGTTCTAAATACAAAGCATCTTGTCTTATATGAGGTGACAGAATAGGATAAACCCTTAGTTAAAGAATGGTGTGTGTTAATTGATGTTCATTAAACTGTGTTTCAGGAAGCTGTTTCAGTTGCTGATGTTGTTTTGTGGGCTGCACTGTACCCCATTTTATCCGATTCTTCTCTAGCATTGGGTAAGTGCTAATAAACTTTATAATTCTTTATTATAAATTGTCTGTCCATTAACTGATTGTTGGTTTCTTTTTTTGTTTTCTATTTTTCTTTATTTTCTTTTCAATTATTTTGTTCTCCATGTTCAATCGGCCCTTATCACAACCCTTCGCTTTTTTTTTTCAGATGAACGCAAGTCTGTGAAGATTTGGTTTGACCATGGAGCTGCTATGCATAGTCTCCAGTGTGCTGCTCAGAAAGTGCTGCAGGGGAAAGGCCTGCAGGGCATGAAGAGCTACATGCAGAAGCAGCCTGCCCCTCAGAGCAGCCAGTGCAGAGACACACAGCCACGCAATAGCAGCCCTGCTGAGGTATGAGCCAGATCATTGGGATAACTATTAGACTTAAAGCTCTCTTACTGAACAAAAAGTATTCAGAGGTGCCTCAGTGCCTAAGTACACTCGTGCTTATGCCTCAGGAAACATGTACACCCAGTGAGGTTTCCAAAAAATACAGTGTCTTTTTTAAAAAAATTTCTTCAAGCTATCGATGTGCTAACGCAAACAACACCTTGCGTGACTCACATATTGTCACATGCCTCTTTTCCCACATTGTCTGTCCTTACTACACTGTAGCTTTATTACTCGGGAATAAAGTTAAAGCATTCAAAGGGTTTTTTAAGGCTTGAATTCACCTCACTTAAGCTAGGCAGGGCTCTCTTGTAAAGCAGATGCAGTCTCTGTGTTAACCTGGATTTATGAAAGCTAAATTAACACCCATGTTGGGATCTGGAACATGCAGCATGTAGAGGTTACATCACTCATCTCTTTAGCCTCTGTTTCTTTCTTGTGTGAGCATAGAAGGATTTGAACAGGTGTCAATCAAATGCAGCAGTCAAGGTTCCCTGTCAGAGGACGTTGCAGTGTGTGAATCTCAGATTGCTAAATGCTTTAGCTTTGGGGTCAGAGGTCAAAAGATCAGGTGAAAAAGGTCAAACACTGTTTAACAGTTGAGTGTATTTCTGTCTTTTATATGGTGCTTTAGTGAGAGGGTGGTTCTTGACAAGTACTACTGCAGTTAGAAAGGGAAATGCTTTTAAAAACCACTTACTGTATACAGTATGAGTCTTTTTACAGATCGTCATAGATCTGTGAACTGAAACTCTCTTCAGCCATGAAGTCCTTCGTGTTCGTGTTAATTAAGCTCATTGTGTAAATTGTTAATGGAACGGCTTGTGGAGATGACTAACCTAATGATTCTCTTTATCTAATGTTTGTTTAGAATGAGGAAGGTGAGCGTTTGGTTTCAGAAGAGGAGATTGAGGCAGCTGCTCTCACCTGGAGTAAAAGTTTGAACGCCTGCCCATTGGTTGCAAACCGACAACACCCCATGTAAGTAATTAAAAGTGCTCTTTCTATTCTAGACGTTAAGCAGATACAGTGATTTGCAGTGAGTTTGTAAAGATTAAAATCTGTTGTTTTCCTATCAGTTTGCCAGAAGAGGGCAAGCGAAACCTGCTTGTGACCAGCGCCTTGCCTTATGTCAACAACGTCCCCCACTTGGGCAACATCATCGGCTGCGTCCTCAGCGCGGACGTCTTCAGCAGGTAGAAATTTGATCTTGTAATTCCTTTTTTCTGTCTACATAGGTGCAGTCATGAACTGTACTGTACTAGACAGACACATCTAATCCACTATCATATAATGTACAGTACAGATATAACACAGTATCCTGCGCTTTCCTCTTCACTCACCCTCTCT
Source organism: Argyrosomus regius (assembly GCA_946959425.1). NCBI lineage: Eukaryota > Metazoa > Chordata > Actinopteri > Sciaenidae > Argyrosomus > Argyrosomus regius. The sequence goes on from OX336885.1 coordinate 17,619,994, forward strand.
GTAATTCATCCTGTACATCATCTTTCTTTCTCCTCGTCTTTTATCTTCCCTTCACCTGTCTCTCTCATTTGCCATCCCGCTCTGTGAGTATCTCTCATGCCTTTCTCTCCTCCTCTAAGGTACGGCCGCCTGCGAGATTGGAACGTGCTGTTTGTGTGTGGCACAGATGAGTACGGCACAGCTACAGAGAACAAGGCCAGAGAGGAGGGTCTGACCCCGCAGCAGATCTGCGACAAGTATCATGCCGTTCACTCCAGCATCTACAAATGGTTCCAGATTGACTTTGACTATTTTGGCAGAACCACCACCGAGAAGCAGACGGAGTAAGTGAAAGCAGCAGAGCCTGTTTGTCATGTAATCTGCTGTTATATGAGTTTCTTGACCCTGGTCCTCCCCTGGGTTCGATGTGGTTTTGACACTGCTTGGCTTTGGTAAGAAAAGGCACGTTTCCATACGATTACTATACAGTTACGCAACATAGGATTACTATAATCTTGCGGTAGATACTGATGTGGATGTCTAGCCCTCTCTGGCATAAATTCTACTTTACTTAATCTCAGATTATGATTGTAGAATGTGGGTTATTGATTACATTTCCAAGGTTTACCAAAGAAAAGAAGAAATCCTATTTAAAAAACATTTGTTTTAATACTTCAGTTAAGCAGCATTTGGTCTAGTATGACACTATGACACCTGTCACCTATGAATTAGTCAAACACTGGTGCAACACGTTAAATAAGGTGCAGGTTGTGTGTTAAGTAGATTTAAAATATGAGAAGACGGGTTTTTGGTGGGTTTACCTACTTACATGTGAAAACAGTTTACAAAAGAGAGCCACTTTACCTCAGTTAAGAAGAGACTTTAACTCTTGAGCTTGTGCATAGAGAAGGATTACAAAGATAAAAACTCTTGTTTTGGGGCATTTGCTTTGATGGAGTATAACATAAAAGGCATCAAACATCATGAACCAGAATGATGTGCTTTGAAAAGTGAAAACGGCCCACAGACGTTTGACTTGATTCATGAAAAGTGCTTTGGATGTTAAGTCTTACATTTCAGATTTACTATCCACCACCAAAGATCACAATCAGATTTATTTTTTGTACCATTTTGCTTGAAGTTTTTCGAAAGAAATCAGAAACACAAACTCACCTCCTTCATCTTCTTATCTATATTGCTGTATTGATCCATAAAGTTTACATCATTTTCTAGCCAACAGTAGTATGAATCTGAGTTGGGAAAACAAAAATGGGGTCAGGGTTTAATGACGCGTTAGATCCCACATGACACAATCGTCAGTATTCATACACCTTTAAACTTTAAACTGCATTTTCTCCTTGTATACCAGGCACATCCCCAAAGTATCTTTTAACCACCTTTATCCTTACAGAATAGCCCAGAACATTTTCTGGCGACTCCACAAGCATGGTTTCCTCGTGGAAGACACGGTGGAGCAGCTGCGTTGTGAAAGCTGCCAGCGTTTCCTTGCTGACCGCTTTGTGGAGGGCACCTGTCCCCACTGCAGCTACCCAGAAGCTCGTGGTGACCAGTGTGACAAGTGTGGGCGGCTCATCAATGCCGTGGAGCTCAGGGTGAGTCGGAAGGAGCACGTTGATCATAAAAGGCAAGCGGTGGATGATGGCGGCGAATCTACGCTGATTATTGCTCCTAATTGCCATACTATTTATTCTTTGTTAATATAAAGGCAAAAATTATGTTCTGACACTTACTCCTTTTATTTTGAAACTACAACCTTTACTATCAATTTATTACATAATCATATTATGCATTTTTGCTGCACTAGAACTTTTTTTTGTTTGTCATAGATGTAAAAATCAGGTTAAATGTATCCTAACCAGTGTTGAGTGTCATTGTTGATGGCTGTCCCCTCCAGGAACCCCAGTGTAAGGTCTGCAGGCAGACTCCTGTCATCCGCTCCTCCAAACATCTTTTCCTGGACCTGCCAAAGGTATACTTTTCATACTGCCATTGTAATTGCCTGGGTTGTCCATTCTATGGTTTAAATGTGTTTTTTTGGGCACAGGGAATTGAGAAGAGTAAAAAAAAAAAAGAAGTGTAAAGTAGAATTCAAAGTCAGACAGCTTGTGGGAGGCAGTTATCCCTGTGGTAATTGTATTACAACCACTCTGTGGTTTAGAGTTAAGACGTTTGGTTGTTTTCGTCAGCATTTTCATTCGCTCTCTTTCTCTCATGCAGCTGGAGACTCAGTTGGAGCAGTGGCTGGACAAGTCAACCAGCACAGGAGACTGGACAGCAAATGCCAAACAGATCACTCGCTCCTGGCTGAGAGATGGACTCAAACCTCGCTGCATCACCAGGGACCTGAAGTGGGGAACGCCAGTACCTCATCCTGACTTTAAAGAGAAGGTCTGCTATTGCCCGGAGTAAAAAATCTATTTTTCACATAAAAACCTTGCTTGTTCATAGTTTATTATACAGTAGAGAGAAGATGCACACACAAACACCACTCTGTTTTTCCTCTTTTATTGAAATATAATTAAGCCCTACTGCTAAGCTAAATTACCTTGCTGTGAAGATAATGAATGTAAACACTTAATATCTAAGGTCAGCTTCCTAATTAAACATTAGATATGACTATGCATTTAATTAACTGTTTACAAAAGCTGCAGTGACTGATGATACTGCAGTTCTCACTGATGCTCTCTGGTGCTTTGCTGGAAGACTCTGTAGGCATGTCTGAACATGTTGGAACGCTGACCACTTCTTTTAGTGCACACATGTATAACTTTATATATTATACATACATTATACATTATATATATATATTATAAATAACAAACACTGATGCATAAAGAAAAGTCTTATCTGCGTTTGTATCAAGGTCGTAGTGTATCTAATCTTTGTTTCTTTTTTCAGTATGATGCAGATCATTTTTAGAATTTGTTTCTGTAACACAAAGCAATGCAAAAATCCTTTGTCGCTCATGACTCTTGCTGCCTCTGCAGGTGTTCTACGTGTGGTTTGATGCCCCCATTGGTTATCTGTCCATTACCGCCAACTACACCGACAAATGGGAAACGTGGTGGAAGAATCCTCATCAGGTAAACCCACCCCCGACACATGTTGTCAGAATTTATGAGGCGAGCAGAGCACTGATGCGTAAGCTTGGCACAGATTTTGTTCTCTTTACAACATAGAATGGGTCTGATTGCTTTTTTCATTGCCCCATCTGGTCTTTTGCACTTTCCATTAGAACAAAGTGTAATTCGTAGCCTCATATAACCCTAATGCGAAACAGATGAAGACGTAACCTCTTTGGTTATGAATAAAACGCACAGTTTTGTACCCGGAGCTACGATGTACACACAGTATAATATCTGGATTCTTCCCCTCTAAAATAAAAGTGTCAGCAGGATTGCTCTACCATGGTGATTTTTGTTGTTCATGAGGCTGTTATCAGATTTTCTTCAAAATATGAAACTCTTTGACATTTTTTGTGCACATATTAGATGATAATCTTAGCTTTCACAACATTCAGCTTCCCACACATACAGTAACGTCCTAGGTAGCTGGCTTGATTATTTACATGTAGACTTTTATTTAACTGCAAGTTCTTTTTTTATTTTTTATTTTAAAAGACTTGAAACCCTATAGATTAAAAATAAAAAAAAGATATCTTCTTCACTCCCTCTGACTCATCCATCTCATCTCCATCTAAAACCCCAGGATTGAGCTCCTGTTATGTGTGTGTGATGGTCTGTATTTCCAGAGAGAGCGGGATGGGGGTTGGGGAAAGCTGTTAAGTCCTCTTTGAACTGGATGATCTCATGATGATCTAATATGATGTCATCCTCACTGTGCTGTGTTGTGTCTCTGCCACCAGGTGGAGCTATACAACTTCATGGCCAAAGACAATGTGCCATTTCACAGTGTGGTGTTTCCCTGCTCCCTACTGGGTGCTCAAGACAACTACACTCTGGTCAACCACCTTGTTGCCACTGGTAAGACCGATTTCACCAGTTGATTAATTATTTAAATATCATATCTTAGAGTTTCACAACAGATCTTAATGTTTTTAAAACACCGTAATGGTGCAACAACACAAACATCATGATCAGTCTCAATCACACTGGAAGTTGAGGTTTAGCTTTGACAGTAACTTATGCTGTACCTTCCCCACAGAGTATCTGAATTACGAAGACACTAAGTTCTCCAAGAGCCGTGGCGTGGGTGTGTTTGGAGACATGGCCAAGGACACGGGCATCCCGTCTGATGTGTGGCGGTTCTACCTCCTCTACGTGCGTCCAGAGGGACAGGATTCAGCCTTCTCCTGGGCCGACATGGCTACGAAAAACAACTCTGAGCTGCTCAACAACTTGGGCAACTTCATCAACAGGTTGGTTGTAGTCACATGTTAGAAAATGAATTCCTGCTCTCTACATGTGTTGCAAACAGTCGAATTTATGAGTGAAACATCAGCATTTAACTTCAAAATGATCCTGACAAGGTGACCTGCACCAATCTCCTTATGGTACTTGTTCCGTGACACCTGCCCTTGTGACATGCTTCTTTGTTTTACTGTTTCTTTTTCCTGTTTTAATAGATTTTATTTGTTATCTGTTATATCAGCAAATACACAGCAGAACTGTCATCCAGTCCAATTAACAACAAAGTTTCCAGATTGTTGTACTCATTGAAAAAAAGTCTGTTAGAGCAGTAACTATTACAAGATGCTCACCCTAGTTTTCTAAATTTGTTTGGGATGGCGTAATTTAGCCCCAATTACATCGCCTCAAATGATTTTTAAAAGATCAGGGTTAAATCCCACATCAAAGATTTTTCTCAGCAGCTTTTTTTTTTTTAAAGTACCTTGATCTTCAAAATTGGTCTCGGGCAGCAGTTGATTCCTAATTGGTTCAAAAATATCTTGTAGATTGCATCCAGCCTAAGGTGTTGGAGGTAGAAAGTATTCTGCTTCAGAAAAGAAATTCTGTCCTTGCCTGGATCCAATTACTAAATCACTACATCATTAGCGACAGCGTGTCCGTCTTATGCCGCTTTTTCAAATTCATGAATGATTCTGGGCTGAGGTGTTTCAGCTAATTGCTGTTAAGTTGAAACTTTGGCTGTTGAGAATTTCAGCTTGACAAACCAAGATGGGTAAATCCCTACTTAATATTTACCAGCAGTAAATATTACTTTATTGATTAGGATGATTCTGTTACAGTAAGAATATTTACTAGGATGATTAAAAAAAACAAAGCTCATGGCTTGTCACCTTTACTAATCAAAACACTAAAACAAATTAAGAATGCCGGTCACACAAAGTCCATGTTCACGCATCAGGATCACAGTTCCTTGTAAATTTGACAAACATGTAATAGCATTTTGGTTTGGCAGACCTTTCTAAGGGGGCTGAGACATGTGAAAAATATAGAACAGTTGTTGCATCAGACATGACATGACTTACTACAAACATCCTCCTGATGTACACATCAAACTCATTCAAAAAGCGGACTCCCTTCAGACGCAGGTACAACATAGAGGCGACGAAGAAGCCGTGAAGAGGTTCAATTCAGCACATTGTTGTGTTAGTTTACCCTACCAGAGCACTGTATTACATCTGGCAACAAAATCTATAATTTATAAACAATTAGCAAGTCAAGTAACGCGCTCTTCTCTCGTTTTTCACCCTCTCTTTCACGGTTTCTCTCGCTGCTTTTTTCTCTCTCCGTTCCGACATTTTTCCCCTGACCCCCATTTTTTTTTTATCTGTCTCATTAAAACCCCCTTCTCCCCTCTCTCCTCCAGAGCTGGCATGTTTGTCACTAAGTTCTTTGAGGGCTGTGTGCCTGCGATGGAGCTACAGCAGGAAGATAAGAAGCTCCTGGCTCTGGTGGGCTGGGAGCTGCAGCAGTACATCCAGCTCATGGACAAAGTCAAGTAAGACTATTCAAATCACATACCCGTCAAAGACTGAGGGTGGGGTTTGGTTAGAAATATATCAATTTAATTGAAATGACATTTAAGAATTCTGCTTATCTTTTGATGATTCAAAAATGATTCATATTTAAATTTATATGAAAATTGTCTACCAACTACCAAATTGTATCATATTGAGATCTTGACATTAAAAGTGACACATACATGTAGATAAATCCAGATTCTGTATGATGGTTTGTGGTTGCATAATGTTTTTATTTGATCTACAATCATCGAACTTTCTCTCAAATGTTCCACCAGAATCCGTGATGCTCTGAAGCACATCCTCAACATCTCTCGCCATGGCAATCAATACATTCAGGTCAACGAACCTTGGAAGAAGATAAAGGGAGGAGACACAGAAAGGTGAGATGGTCTTGACCAGTTTAACACACTGTATCTCTGTAGATCCATACAAAGTAGAGAGATCTGTGTTGTGCTTTGTTAGCTGTGATTCAAATGTGTAAATTCTCAGATTATTTTAGACAGAAAAATGACTCCTTCATTCAGTCTTGTACCTCCGGGCACTGGAAAATTTAATTTGATTTGGCACGGATTGATTTTGCAAAATAAATTATTAGAAGAAAGAAGTATTTGTATGTACAGTGACTAACCAAAACATTAAGATTCATGATCTGTCTGACTAACTGATCTCTCTCCTCTTCAGGCAGCGTGCGGGCACAGTGACCGGCGTGTCTGTGAATATCTCCTGCTTGCTGTCAGTGATGCTGTTTCCATACATGCCATCGGTCAGCCAAACCATCAGGGATCAACTCAACGCCCCTCAGTCTTGCATCAATACCATGTTGCAAGGCACTGGCACCTTTGTGTGTGCCTTGAGTGCCGGCCACCGTATTGGCACTGTGAGTACGACCCGTAAAAGTACACACACAGTTCATACATGTGAAGACACACACAAACCTGTGGAACCTCCCGTATGTTGACGCTGGGTGATACAATGAGGATGCAACAGTCTGTCAATATTTCACTGCTCTGGAGGACATTGTAGTCGTGTCAACACACACACACATACACACACACACACTTAAGAATAATAGCCTAGACGGTGTTTCGAGGCCTCATCCTTTCAGCAAGTTTCTCTCAGGCCACTTGTCCCTTCAGGCCTAATTGTGGTGACCTGTGTCTGCAGCAGCCTGCCAACGCTGCATTCGATCTCCAAGGCTATCATGATTCGTGACTGAGGTCTCCAGGCAAGGAGCAGCAGACAACACTAACATAATGTCACACTAATGTACCATACACGACGCTCATGTGTAGACAACTTATCTGATAAATCACCCCTTTCGTCATAAGTGCTGCATTGAAGTGCGGCGATCATGATCGAAAACTCTGCAAATTTCTCATACATAGTTATCTACTTACTTGCATAATCCTCTTTGTTCAAAGACGAGCAAGGAGCCTCCAGGTTATATTTTCCAGCTACACTGGCCTTGAGCTGGATACACACTCGCAAACTTTTAAAATATTGCATATAGTTTTTTGAATTTCTACCTTTTTGTTCCCTTTTGTCAATCCATTTTATCTCCAGGTCAGTCCGTTGTTCCAGAAGCTGGAGGTGGACCAGATTGAGGCTTTGAAGAAGAGATTTGGTGGACAGCAGGTATTTGATGTTTATAATGCCTAATGGTGTGTTCATGAGTTCAGTCAGGTCTTGTGGTAATATAGGTTGACTATTTATGAATAATGAAATAAGAACAAATTGATAATGCAAAGCCGTTCACGGGCCTCTGTAAGACTGCCGTCATATGAAAAAGAATTGTGTGCTTGAGACTTATCTGTCTTTTGAAACATGATGCAGAGAAAACACACTATGAATGTTTAAATTATGTATTAAGCATCCATCATATAGATAAAAATAATCCCTCTCTAAACCTTCTCCTCAACCGCCTGCCTGTAGCCTGAAGATGAACCACCTAAAAAAAAGGTATCAAGCGGTATTTTGAGTGTGAAGAGTCGAACTGTTATGTCAATGTTGATTCCCGCACGCCTTCAGTAACACTAGCACCTCATCTAACGGTTTTAATTTTTACTCATCCCCGTGTGTCCGATGTGATTCTCTGTCCATTCACACTGCCTGACTCATAAAATCCCGTCAACATTTTGAGTGATCAGTGTTATTGTCTGAAATGAAGCAAATAATCTCTAGAAATAATAACCATCAAAACGCCTCAAATTCAAACATCGTCTTGTGTCTGTTTCCTCCCTCAGACGACGGCTCAGGCTGCTGCCAGCTCTCAGCCTGCCACTGTGCCAGCTCCTGCTGCTCCTGCTGCTGCTGCTGAGGTGGTGACGGTGAGCGGAGTGGACCCAGAGAAAGCCAAGCAGCTCACACAGGCTGTGGCTGAGCAGGTGAGAACGCTGGCTAGTGGCAACGCACTGTTGAGCTGTCAACTTGCAAAAACCCAAAGTCTTACATTATTGGACATTTTGGCATCAATCATCAATTTTTTTTTTTTTCAATAAGATCGTTTTATTTGCCGTATTTTGCTTTTAAGATTGTCTTCTTATGACAGGAATAACATAACGGGTGTCGTCTTCCGTAAAGGAATGAAAACGATCTCTCCAAAAATCTAACGCGCTCGCGACTACTAACTACTCACCGCTGAAATAAATAAAATAAACGGCTTATTTTAAAAGCTACATTTAATTTAAATCTATATTTTGAAAATGATCAGGTGACGCTTGAGTTTATTATTAATTGATAAAAATTTGTCTACAAATCTATATAATTATTCTACAAATTTAGAATGTCTAATTTTAAGTTATACTTATCACTATAGATGCGCCCGTTACATTTTTTTAATTCTCTGTATTTCCAAATCCAGACAGATGCGTATAATTACAAACTCAGAAATTACCGTCTTGGTTAATTGCGAACTATTTGACAACCAAGCTGCCAACCTCTATTTGTCCATTTACGCTAAAGTGTTTAATCAAAGACAAATGTGGGTGTGTGAAATCTATTAAAACCTGTCATTTTATCTATCACAGGGGGAAAAGGTGCGAGCGCTAAAAGCCCAGAAGGCAGAGAAGGCCGTGATCACAGCAGAGGTGGCCAAACTGTTGGACCTTAAGAAACAGCTGGCTCTGGCTGAGGGGAAGAGCCCTGAGCCTGCACCTCAGAAGGGCAAGAAGAAGTGAGACGGGGAATGAAAAAGTGATGCAAAATGATGGAGGTTTGTCAGTGGAAGGGAAGAGTAGCATGGTTTGAGGTATGATAGTGGAGAATGGGAACAAGATGTACACTAAGAGAGAGATGAGGGTATTAGCTTAAGGCAAAGCCGTGACAGGATCTAAGACAATGTGGTATTGGCACTGAGGACTAATGAAATGCTGGATAGGCCGACGGGGAAACGAAAACACACAAAGAGAGAGTCAAATGAATACAGCTACAGAATGGAGGGATTTTTCCAAATCCCTACACCAAAAGAAACTGATTTTATACTCTCCCTGTGATAAAGTCAGCATACGATATTAGCGTTGGAAGGTGTGTTGCGCATTTAAAGATGTTTTTTATATCCCCGGAAAATTGTTTTTTGCCATTTGCCACAAATAACCCTTTTTAGATCCAGAAACTTAATTGATTAAATTCAGCTAAAAATGGTCTGTACTCGTCCCCTCCCCCTTTCTTTGGTTTACACCATTTTCTACAAAAAAAAAAAAAAAAAATTCATTCATACTCAGGTCATTCAAAGGGAAAACCAATAAATACTACATGACACAAAAAGTTGCACATTTTTTTTCCTTTTATTGCAAATTCGGGATTACAATGAAGGATAAAATAAACGGTGTGGTAAAATACATGTATTTGATGCAATCAATGATAAAAGCCATGCATATTATTCTACAATTAACAATCTATGTGACTACAATGAGAAAATAACAGTGGATATGTTGGCATTTTACAGTACAAGCCATTACAGTACAATAGTGTATATATATTACAGAGTTATATAAAAATAGTAAATCAGAGTAGAACAAATTGTGGTAATATTACCACAAAATCCCATATTGATAGAAAAGGTCAGCTTAGAAAGTATAGCCGGGTCTTACTTACTGTATCTAAATACACATACACACAAACCATAGGTTATAAAAAAAAGTAAGAAAGAGTATGAATTCTCTCCCAAAAAAACTCATTCTTTCATACTCACACTGCACTGGGCACTTTCAAACTTTTCCTGAGCTCCTAAACTCTCCACAAATTGGGGCAAATAATCTCTGCTAGCCGGATTGCAGCCCTTAACGTAGGAGTTACAATTATTGCAAAATGGTGGGAAAGGATGACAATGAAATGCACTCTCTGAATTTATTTCCTTTCTGGCCAACATACAAATCATCAAATGCTCATAACTGTTTTTTTTGTGCCATCCTATTTGGAGGAACTTCGAGTTAGGCATTCTTTAAAATGACAAACATTCATCAAAACCACTGTATCAATGCACTTAGAGCTGTCTGTTCTACCTTTTCCTTTATACATGCTGTGTCTTTTCATTTGCCGCAATGCTGTTGCAGCCCCTTCTCTCTGTGCCTTTTCTTCTCTTGACTTTCATCACTTTGCTACTTCGTGCCATCTTAAGCTCTGTCTTTTCAAAAAAAATCATCTTGCTTATAAAATATCTTTGGTTTCCATCTAAGAGGCATTTCATGACCACTGTATTACACCTTTCCTTTTCCCACCACTGCTTATTCCAATTCTGTAGGACCTGTCATCTTTTTATTCCTGTCTTCCATTTCCTCCTCATTTCCTGGTGTTGACTAGTCTCTCTATCAGGGCTCTACGTGTCCTCTGTACCTCCTCTCCAAGCCTTTCAATCTCTGCTTTCAAACGCTCGTTCTGCTCCGTCAGCTCCTGTACCTTCCTCTCGTTCTCCTGCTCTCTTTCTTTGCGACTCTTTTTGGCTGACGAGTAGGATGAGGATGTTCGTTGTGTGGAGGAGGCGAAAGAGGACAAGGCACTGTTGGCCCTCTCGCTGGTGGTTCTCTTGCGTTTTCCCAGACGGGAGGATGGGTAGACAGAGGGAGAAGAGACAGGTGAGGAGGGGGAAGAACAATTTTGAGATGGCGACTGAGAGGCTGAGGAGGAGCAGGATGGAGAATCGGGGACACAGGGCAGTTCCTCCTCACTGGCTGAGGGAGACGCAGGTTGGACATTATGAGCCTGGTGGTGTTGATGGTGGTGATAATAATAGCCACCGCTGATCACTGCTCCGCTCGGATCCACCATTCCCACTCCTCCTTCACTCAGCAACTCGAAAAACTCAGGAGGCAGCAGATCACTGCCACCTCCTGCCGAGCTATCTCCACTTCTCCCACTCTCAGCCTCTGCCCGCCGCTCTTCTGCAACAGCTGGACTCATGCAGGAGGAGGAAGAGGAAGAGGATGATGATGAGGTGTGATGCAGAGGCTGGGTGTTGTGGATCTCCTCTGTTGCCCTCTGGACACCTTCGCCCCACGTCTGGCTTCCGTCCGTCAGCCACGTCAGAGAACAACTCTCCAGAACATCCAGAAACTCCGGCTCCTTCTACAAGCAAAAACACAAACGTTAACGCCCGAAAACATCGCTCGAAACATCTAAAATATCACAGTATAAGAACATTTCACATAACTTCGCAAATCGCTAAAACGAATCTAAAAAAGAGAAATATTAACGAAAATATGACTGACTGAGACACTCACACTCATCATAGGTGTGATAGCCATTTCATTCTTAGAGCTACTGACCTCGGTGCATGTGGGGGCACGTGCTAGTTTTGCCCCTCCCGTGTCGGAGCCCAGAATATCCTGCAGGTCCTCATACCACGCCTCCAACTCTGCACCACACAACGGCCCCACGCCAGGGGGGTACGGCGGGGGCAGGTGTAGCCACTCGGCAGTCATCTCGCCAGTCAGTCACAACTCACAGATACTCGGCCACACGGTTCACACTGGACCTGTGGGTGCAGAGCAGCTGCATGTTAGATGACTGACACGTCACAGAAACTCTGCCTTGTTCGCTTTAGTCTCTACTGTACTGCAACTGAGTTACGGTGTGAAGGTATGCAGGGATAAACCAGCCTTATCTGTATAATTAGTTACAGCATGACAGATGAAAACCAGACCAAAGTAGAGTGTATTGTGTAATTCACTTAACTGTGAAATGGAATAACAGTGTTACTAAGTGCACTAAAATTGCTGATAGGAGGAAGAGTCAAAACATGTATAAAAATGTAGATAATTCAATTCCAAAACCAAGTTAATATTAAAATAAACAAATCGTTGAAGTCAAAATTTTCAATTCACATCCAGCCTTTAAAATGTCAAGGACCAATTTACCTTTAGAAAGTCTCTGTTAATCAAGTCTGCCAATTTGTTGGAGATAGCTTGTCCCAACAATTCTGAAAGAAAAACAGTATTTGATAGGTTAGTGTTAAATAATGTGAAAAATGTTTCTTCTGGGGGCTGAAATTTGCTGAGATCTCAAAATCAAAATGATGATTTGCACAAATACACAGTAAGAGAACAAAGGGTGCCTTAAATAAAACATTAAGGGCTGCTTTGGAAAATCATAAAAAAATAAAATAATGATAAAACAATTAAACAAAAAACTAAATTAAATTAAATAATTGCTGAAATGATCAACAAGGGTCGAGAAAATAAAAATCCTGTCACTTAATTCTTGTAAACAAAGACCAAAATATTCTCTACTGCGCCCCCTGCTTTCTACGGTCCTCAAAACACGCTGGGATCGATAAACAAGTGGTTAAAACCGACGAGTAAATCCTTATATTGATCTTTCCTGGGCTGACAGTCAGCTCTGCTATTTTAATTCATTGTTTAAAGCTGTCAAAAACATAAATTAGGACACAAAAGCCATCATAATTATTGTAGACAAAGCTTGTAGATGAAACAGTTCATTTAAAAAAAAAAAAAAAAAAAGGGATTTCCGCTTTTCTCCTTTTGAGGTTCAAAGAGAAAAAACTCCATTGATTTTCTAATTTAGAAAAATAAAACATTCCTCCAGATGTAAAGCTAGCAGGGGTGTTAATTATTAAATGACAAAGTGATAAATAATAAAGAAATCCTCTTTAACCTGGTGTCAAATGTCAAACTCCCCGTGTCAGAGCCACCGTACCGGCTTAAAACTTTAGTTTGGTAAATAAAGACGCCAATTATTATTTTCTTATAAAATTATTCAATGTTTAAAATGTAAATATTTTCTCTTTTAGTTGGGCTACATGTCCACTTTGAGCCAAGACAATTACGTCATGGAAATGCAAGTCCAGCAGGAGGAATGGGCGAAACAAAAGGAAACGTACAGAGAGAGGAAAAGAGTGGGTTTGTGAGGAAAGAGATTAAACTATATAACCATCCATTTAATCGCCCAGTGCTAAACATTTACTTTACAATGGTTTGTCACAAGTACAGCTGTCAAAAATTAAACCAAAAAAAGAAAGAAAAAAAAAAAGCCGTCCAGTTTGGAGTCAACAGCCCCACCAAATACTGTCAGACGTCACACGTCAGGCTAATGTCTTATTATTTTGTTCAAATTAAATGACACTTAGAAAAATCTTTATATTACTTAGATTTCATTGCTAGAAAATTCACAGGATATTTTTTGTGGCTTTCGCTCAAGAGTCAAAACCTCAAAACTTCCTAGTCCGTGTGAGCTTTGACCACTTGTCAAACGAAGCAGACAAACACACACACACACACCAAAAAAAAAAAAACAACTCGATGGAAATGTATGATTGATTAAGACAACTGTTTCATCTAAAAATGGCACTGGGATATCTGCCAAAAAAACATGAAGTCTTTTCTCTTTGCAGTAACTTAAACCAGACCACTTAAGTAGCCGTCACACCCCCGAAAAGACTCAAAAAACAGCCACAAAAAACTAATAACAACAATCTCCACTTACCCTTTTTCTTCTATTCGCTCGCCTTCTCGACTGTCTTGAACTCGAATGTGGATATTTTAGTAAAAATTGGTGATAGCTCATGTTAACCATTGTTCAGTCTTGACGGCTGAATGTGATTTTTCGGAAACTCCCGGCGGTGTTTATATGGAGGGAGAGGCCAACCGAACTATGCACGGGAAGACGGGGTTCGTCACAGCCTAGCTTGACTAGGCTGACCGGCGTTGTAACGGTCCAATCAGGAGCGCGGAGTTAAGATCTTTCCCTTGGCGACATCCAATAGAGTGAGCGTAAATCAGCGCCGAGGCGGGGATCTTGAGGTCGTCTGGGCTGGTTGTTCTCTCTCCAGCCTGCATAGTTTGTACGAGCAGCAATTGTGATGCAGTCATAAGACGGCCAGGACGAATTTGGGGCGTATGGGAGTCACATGAAAGGAATGATGCAATGCTTGGCAACCAATTTCTAGCTGGGGATAACACCAGCAGAATCAGAACATGTTTTATTAAACAGTGTTGGCTCTAACTAAAATCTAAAAATATACATATATGCATGGATATCTAATGTCGAAGAATTGTTTGTTTCCGGGACACAAAAGCTGAATCGATTTTTCTCACGAGTTGTTTCATCGTAGTAAAAAAAAAACAAAAAAACAAAAAAAACAGTTTGTGTCCATTTAGCGCTTACTTTATGCTTGCTTCTTTTTTTTTTATATATTATTATTCATCCGCTTGTTTTCACCTGACACTTTTGATTTCAGGTGCTTGTCTAAAGTTTGTCGGTGACAGTGACATTACACACACCCCCTTCACTCCATAATCCACGAGGTAAAGAAAAACCCAACAAAACCGGTCCTCCCCCTTTTTTTTTTTTTTTTAAACGACACTTTTCAACCGGACCAGCTCTGGAGGACAGATGTCTTTTACATTTCTATGCTCTTTTTTGTACTATACCCACAGTCCAGCCGTTAAACACACACATGTACAGCGGTGTCATATTCTCATTCATTTCATACCGCGCGCTCTGTCGCAGCTCCGCGAGATATCAAAACACGCCCGGCCGGTGGAGAGTCTGTGGCGATGCAGGGTGTGATCCAACAACAGACTGTCCCCCTTTTTTAGTGTCCGGTCATATTTTTAGCTGTTGGTGAAGGAATTCAGCTGAATTCTTCTTTAGTCCGTGATAAAAACTTTTATTACACACTATTATCTCTAGTAAATGTTTTTATTGGATCCATTATTCCTAATTCATATGACATTTTTACTATAAATCACAATAATACAAGGTTGGATTTTTACTAGAATAAAACAGGCTGACACATCATACCAAAACAATCATTTCATAGGAATGTTTTGATAGATTACAGCTGAAAAAACCACTACTGAGCACTATAGACACAATGATGCAATAACAGATATATAGGCTGGATATTAAATAAATATAGGTCCTCATTGAAATGTGTTACCGTAACACGATTTGCACTAATAGACCAACTTTATTCACTGTGGTGTCACATTTGTTGATATAAATAGCCTATGGTAAGCTACATTCAAAATGTTTTCAATATTTAAAAAGGTTCACACACGCTGCAGAATCTATAAAGTCACCACCGATTTGGAGATATTTAAAATAGGTCCCCATTGATATGCTAGTTTAGACTCAATGTAGTCCCTTTAATGTCACATTTACAGATATAAATATCATCTGATAGATGAAATAATCAACATAAATTCACCATTTAGAAGGTTCACACGAACATTGTGACACCACAGTATTCATAAAGTCTGAATAAACTTACACCGACTACCACAAACATATAAAAAATTAATAATGACATTAAAACCACGAAGTTCAACAAGGTCACATCTCAGACACACATGGAGTCAGACAGTAAATGATACCTATGATGGTTACAGTGTTGGACGTTGACCATTAATCTAATAAACCAACAACAACAACAAGTGACACTGAAATAAAACCACGTTTCATCATGTTGCACTCTTGATGCGGGCTCTTCAACCCGCTCCTGACACTTTCTGCCCTAATCCCAAACTCAGCACACACAAACTGTTTTTTTTTTTTTTTTTTTTTAACCATGCACGGCGCAACGTGCACGGCTCAACATGCACAGCCCCATAGCAACAGCGCCAAGCAGCGAATAGAAAGCTCAAATACTGTCTCTAGGACCCGGGTTAAAGCGCTGCAGGAAGCACCGTGAACACGTCACGACTTGAGTGGCTGTTGCTGAGTAGTTCAGCATACTTTCTCTACACCCCTCCCTCTCCACCCCTGCCGTCTGTTTATTTTGTCAGTCTCGTCGTCTGTGTTGTATTCATTATAAAACAGTGTTTACAACCCCAGATCTAGGTTGCCTGTTTTTCAGTGTTCAACATAGTCTAGGCGACCATGGTCCCTGTTTTCTGAGTGATCTGTCGTTTTAATTAATACAATTTAAAAAAAAAAAAAAAAAAAGATAAGATAAAAACACAACAACCCATGTTATTAATAAGATATATTACTTATCCTCTATTATGTTATTCTCTAGTTGTCTTGTGTTATTTTTTATGGCACTTGTCAACTGGGTGTAAACAAGTGCTCCAAACTCGTTGTCTGGTGATGTGGATCAGCTTCCAGATGAGCTTTAGTCATTACTGATGGATGTATATGGCGATATCAGTTGCTATGGTGTTGCTGTGATGTTTTACCTGCTTTAGCCTAATCTCACTAAGTACTCCTTTTGTCTGCTTTGTCATAAATAGCTGAACATATTCTATTTTTTAATGGAGATTATTAACAGCCCTACATAACAACTGTGATATATTACATCATATATTTTTTAAACAAGCAAACAAAACAAGAAAGTCCACTTATGGCCACATAACTTTACCAGATTGTAACAACATGACAAAAAAGTGAAAACAACCAAAATTTATAATGGTAATGACTGAAAATTGACTTGAATTTTTTTTAAAGAAAAATTTATTTTTCTTATTTGCTTACACTTTGTTATGCTGCCACATTGATTTAGATCATGTTGTTTGAAATTTAACCAACATTAAACAATGAAAGACACAAAAAGGAAAAGTTGACAATAGTGGTTGTTAATGTTGTGAGTTATTATCCTCCTCAAATCATGTTTTTGTGTATTGTTTTCTTTTGTTTTACAGGCAGAAAGAGTCTGGGGAATTTCCAGCCACCACACCACACTCTTCTTTCTGTCCTGTGCCCTTGGTCAAAGCTCTACACCCAGTTCCCCCCGTCACACACACACTCACACACACTCACACACACCAGCTGTCGGAATCCTTCCCCTCTCTGAACTGAGACCAACTGATACAGCTGTTAACATGTGCTGGTGATACAGTAAATCCTTTTTCTTTTTCCTCTCTTGGCGTGCGCTTTCTCATTGTTTGTTTGTTTTAAGTTTTTTTCTGCATCCCAGACAACCACAAGAAAAACCTCCACACCCTATCAGACATTCTGGGCTCTTGGTGAGAACTGGGGAAGTCATATTTTTTAAAAATATCTCTGGTTGTGTGTGGAATTAAATGTCATTTTAAACTTGAAAATGTCTGATATACCGGTGAGGTTTTTGGACAATATAAATGGGATGTTTTGCTTTGTCTTTAAGCTTTACGTCCCCATTGATACTACATTCATCTCTTTTGCCAATGGCCGTCTCAGCTGAGGCCAATATTGCAATTCTCTTTTGTCTGATGATGCCCATTAATCAACTCATTTGCATTTTATTTCCTCAGAAGTTCCCCCATCTATCATCTCTTTTACAAATAAGATGTCCAGCAGTCACACACAGCAGAAAAACTACTTTAATGCCCATAAAGTTAAAAATCATTTCAGGTTTATTTTTTTGACAGTTTTCAAGTTCTACTCGTCCTGTCCTGATAAAACGGCTAAATGTCAGATCCACTTGTTGAGATTTTTGTCTTTGGAGCTTTAGGACGACTTTACAGACAATCTTATTAGTCCGTTAAAACCCTGTTTACCTTGGAGCGTCACCTCTTTACCCTACCATCCCCGTCGTCTTCTTGTTTTTTTCCCCCCATTCGCTACAAGCCTCATTCTGCCCCACAACAGTATCCATCCTATTTCACTCCGCTTACCTGCACCCACTTCATCTGTCCTTCTCTGTTTCACCACAGGCTCATCACCTGTCCAAGCCCATTCAGGAAAAATTGACAAACTGATGCAGAGGCCTTTGTGTGATTAGATTTCTTTTCTCTATAGCATATTCCTGCTTTCTAATGTCAGTTGTTCTCTCTGCGTATACTTTTCCTTACCTCTATTTTAGTTTCAGAATTGTTATCAGTAATTCTACTGTTGTTTCTCAAAAACATTAGGGTTATATTAGCTCTACAGTAAAGGTAATGAATTGGAATTTTGTTAAATGTTGCGGTAAGATTGTGGAAATTGTAGTCAATTTCCACAATCTTTAAATTGCTCAAAATAGCCAAACTGATTGCCTTTAGTTATTTCCTAGATTGTGATTACGTCGTCTCAAAAATCTCTGTGCAGTACAGTATAGACAGGCTTGATTTCTTCATTTCTTGGTACCGACATACGTGTCAAAGAAGAGATATAAGAAAAAAAGGCAAAGGCATAAAAAACAAGCCCAATCTAGAGACTGTAAGGCATTAAACTTTAAAAGCCTGTCTGAACAGGTGGGTATACTGGCAGCGAAACACGCACTCCAGGCTTTATTCCATCCTTTTCTTCCTCTCCTCTTAGTTTCTCCATATCAGCACCAGAAACAGAGATTTTGGAGCAATTGGTGCTCCCTACAGCCTTCTCTGTTTTCAGCGGCTCTTTTCTGCCTGAGGACTTAAATATTTACTTTGTCCAGTGGAGTAAAGGTTGGTGTGAGCTACTGATATATATATATATTTATATGAGTTGCTGCAATTTTACTGTACAGTCAAGAATGACTGGAGCTTTAAATGTCATTTATGTTACTAAAAGCCCTCTTTGGTTTCAAACTCGCGTGTTTCAAAAGGGCTTCTGTTTTATCATTCATTCATTGTCCTTCTATCCTCATTCATATTCAGAGCCACATCAAGAGCTACAGTCTGAAATAATATCACTTGCTGTCGTTGTTAACAACATTTAGGGCTGACCTCTTGGTAATCTTCGGTTTGTAATTGTGTATAAATGCGTCTTAACAGATGGGGCAGGGCTCACCCAATCTAGCACACCCAAAATAGAAGGACAAATGCAGTATAACATGATATACAGTACATGGTATGTCTCTGTGCTCATCTGGGGCATTCCCTTCTAAGTTGGAGCTCTGGATCTAATTCCCTGCAAGTCACACTTGATATGTCCTGTCCAAGCAGGCCAGTGCTGAAGTCCATTTACAGTAGGGGAAAAGTAAAGCTGCTCAGCACTCAATCTTTCTCTGATATAAAAGAAAGATGTGATACTGGCAAAGATGCAGCTATGAAACTCAGATAAAGTAAAAAGCTTCATTAAATATTATGTCTAATTCAGAGGCACATTAGCCAGAAACACTCCAGTCAAAGAGGCTTTACTCCATCTGAAGAGGACACGTAGGAACATGTTTAGTTATCACAAAATTGACCTCTGTACTACAACACGCTGTGTCTGGATGAGTCATCAGAAATACTTGATCCTTACCTGACTGACGCTGTCACTAATACGGTCAACTGACCTCAAACATGAGCTAGCTTTTTGTTTTAATGCTTGTGGTAAAACTACCAACCTCAGATGGATTTGAGGTTGACCTCAGAGAAAATCATCGAGTGCCTTGTGTTGATTTACTCTGTGAATAACAAAGTATCAGGCTAGTTTTCTTTGGTGTCTCTTCTGCTGTACGTCTTCACTCACTGTCAAGCACAGTACTTGTGTTCACAATAGTAACAGAGCATTTGGGACACATAATCCTTTAGGACAATTGTCTTAGCCGACAGTACAGTGAGGATAGAAAATGAGGAGATGGAGATAAGGGAATGGCAGGCGCATGAAGCGGGGCTGTTGCTCACCCCGTAAAGCTCTTAGCCACTAGGCCACATCGAGTTTTCTAAACACACTTTTCACCTTGTAGGCAGTGTGTATAGTTATCTTTTCCTATCAGTATTCAAAATCCAGTTGGTCGAGACTGTCAAGTTACTCTTCTTTTAGGGACCAACACGAACTGGATTGTGAGTAATTTAACATTTTAGGAGTGTAACACACTGCATTTCTATATAATAATAATAATAATGATAATGATAATAATGATAATGATAATAATAATAATGATAATGATAATAATAATAATTTGCACTTATGGAGTGTATTTGGTAGTATCTTTGAAAGCTGATTAACTGTGTACAATCCGAGTTTGACTTTTTTTTATTAGATGCTTTGCTGCCACCCAGTGTTCATAAATGGACACAATTCTTTACAATAAAGAAACCACAAAGTATTTTTTTTAAAAAGATTTTGAATACCTTAATTAAGAAGATAAATATGATTTTCAAATGTATCCCTCTCCATGAAATGTGTTTCTACATGACAAAGTATCATGGCTATATTGTGTAACACTAACGGCCGGTGACTCATTATTCTACACGTAATCTTACATCATCCTTAAAGCCTTTTCAGGCATCTGGCAAGACGTCTACATTATTACCCAATACATTCAGTAATTTGGTAAAGCATAGTAATAGTATTTTTGTTTTTGTTTTAC
Source organism: Argyrosomus regius (assembly GCA_946959425.1). Lineage (NCBI taxonomy): Eukaryota > Metazoa > Chordata > Actinopteri > Sciaenidae > Argyrosomus > Argyrosomus regius. The sequence goes on from OX336885.1 coordinate 17,640,579, forward strand.
TAAGTGGGCAGCTTTTCAACGATGTCATTAAGTAAAAGAAGCCATGTTTATCTCACTTTGTTTTATTGATCAGTTTCCATGACCACAGATGACAATACAGTTGACTTGTAGGCAATGACAAAGCAGATTAAAAGTTTGTCTGTGGTGTTCGATCTCAGTCATAATAATATAGTTACAAGCGACTGAGCGTGAAGAAACAATAAGGTACGCAGGCATATTTACAAGCTTTCCTTCCGTGACTTGGCCCTGACACTCGCACAGACGTGCTCCCAGCTACAACACTCTAAGACAATAGATCTGAATTTTCTTGAAACGCAGTCGACAACATCTTGAATGTGTCATCCATTAACCCAACATTACTGTGATCCATTTATTTTGACCAGTTTACAGTACAAATCCAGTATTAGTGTGAGGTTCCAAAAGGAATGGAGGAATTTCTTATGTTTAATACTAATAATTATAAAAACAATCCAGTCTAAAACTCAATAAGCTTAACAAGGGACTGCAATCAGTGGCATATATAGAGTGGACAAATGTGTTTTCAGTTGATATCAATCTGATGCAAGAGAAAGGAAGAGGAAAGGAGGGTGGACAAGAACATTTGGTCTTTTTTTTTTTTTTGTTATTCCATCTTTTCCAACTTTCTAAACATTCCACTTAGTGAAAAAAGGCAGAGGTGAAGTAGAGAGCAAGAGAGGAATGGCCAGAAAGGACAGAGTTAAACCCCCAATCCCCGCTCTGCGCTCTCTAGCCAACTCTTATTTGTCCATGTTCAACACTCTCCTGGACCGGTCCAAATTCTGCTACTGTTTATTTGGAAAGCTTCTTCATCCTCTGATCTAGCGCAGCAAAGTTCTCTTCTACAGCCACCAGGTTTTCCTTCATTGTTTGTTGGACCTGGAGGAGGGGGAAAAAAGTTAGGTTAGGTTAGGTAAGAGAGGGGAGTAGTGTTGGAGTGAAAGTTAGGTGTGAAGGTGTACAATAGAGACATGTTGATGGGGCAGAGTAGAGAGAAGTGGCAGGGAAGAAGCTGTGGTGGAGAGTGAGGATAATGATTTGAGGTGAGGCAGGGAGAAAATGTAGGGAGGGAAAGAGTGGATGTGGATTTGAGAGCATTTGAGGAGGCAGTAAGCATGATGGAAAGCAAAAGGTGCTTAAAGATGAGAGAACCTGGTTATAAATATTGAAAAATGATCGGTCAACAGATGAATCTCAAACATTCACTTCATGTCTCTGATTTATATCTTGTTTTGGAAAGTAGGTATTACCTTGGGCTCTGGGAATAAAAATAAAAGTTACTGGTTATTTAAATGTTGATATTTTTAACTTATGAACTTATTTTAGCTGTAATATTTTAGACCTCAAGTAAAAATAAGACATTTTATAACCTTAACTTTAATAATTTAAGCATCAACAGGAACCCTGTTTCAGTAGTTTAATCAACCAAACATGCAAAACATTCACTGGTTCTAGTTTCATCAGTGGATTTGCTGCTTCTCCTGCGTCCCTTTTATAACATTTTAAATGGTTGGGCAATGTTGTTCCAGGAGGCGACAGAATAACTGTGCTCGCTACAAAAGAAATGTGAAAGTATGTTAACGTCAAATTCAATAACCTAAAGCCTTAGGACACCACTTTAGGATACAATGTAAGTCTATGAAAAGTGAGGTCAGGACTTTTCTGATTTCATATATTTGAAGTTTCAACACCAAATAAAAAAAAAAAATGTACTTGACAAGGCGCTGCTTTGTCTGCCAACTTGAAGCCTTGAACTGTGAAAGCACAGGTTGAGTACTGACTGAACCCAGAAGAGGCTTTAGAGAGTCTTTCCTTCTAATGAGTAGCTGCACTTTGTTACATTGTTGGTTTTGGCTTCACAGCACACTCGAAAGTGTTTGAGTGGACACTTTTTACACTCATTTATTCCACACACAGAGGTTATTGCCAAGCAGTTTGTTGAGTTTCTTTTTAGATGAAGCCAACTGTGACAAACCTTCTATAGACAAAACTGGAGCAGTGTTTCACCAGGTTATAGTCTTTGGCCATAGAACGAGATTAGTTCCTGTAATATGATAGCAACTGGTTCATTGTTTGAAGTCATTCTGTGTGGACCTACCGGTGAGACAAACATGCATCTAACTGGCCTCATGCCAACAGTCCCTATGGTTGTAGTCGCTCACACACACACACACGAGGTGAACATTTAAGTCAAGTTCCACGCGGTGTTAAAAATGATTAATGTTGAACTTCCTACCTGTGTTAGCAGGGTGTTATTGTCCTTCAGAGAGTTGTTGATCATCTGCTGAGTGGTGTCCAGGTGGGTCAGCAGCTGTCCAAACTGCATGGCTGCAAGAGGGTGGGGTTGGATGAAGCGCAATCGAGAAGCAAAGAGAGAAGGAATAAGTAAGATGAAGTATTAGTGGTTAAAATGCAACATTGTCTTTTCTCTCAGCCTGAGTGAAGGGGAGTAGAGAGAAAACTCTGAAACAGATGAATAGCTGCTTGAAAGATTAAACAGCATTTTCTTTTACTTGTTTGCCTTCATCTGTAGAGAAAGATCAGGACAGGAAAATAAAATCAGCGCAGCTAAAACCGTTATTGAGCGAAGAGCACTTTAGCTGCAGACTGTGACAGATTGGTATACGAAGAGTCGGGATGATAAATGACCTTGTTCAGTTCTCAGAAATGAATTATCAATATAATCTATTAATGCCAAGGTTCTGCTTTCATGTGCTAAATAATAAAAAGATGATAATGTGATATATAATATCATGCATCTCTTTCTTCCTGAGGGGGTGTTTAACAGTATTGCTAGATTTAGTCTAATTCTATTACCATTTTGAGGCTCCCTCTCAGTGATTTTTTGCCCTTTGTTATAATAGAATGGCATGGTTTGGGCTAATTCCATTATCCATTTGAATCCAATTTTCGCTTAGTTTTCATCTTTTGTCTCGCACGCAGACGTTCCCATTGCAAATGCAAATCATTCCAGACTAAGTAGTACTTCCCAGCACAGGCGCTGCCTGAAACGTGATCCGGGTTCACACCCTGTTATGTTCTGTGGCTACATCCTACATATTTTGAATCTTTAATGCCACTCCCCACCCCCACTAACCTACATACATCCTCTCCTTGAACTCTCATGGGTGTCATTTCAAGGTTCTTCACCCACATAAAAGAAGAGAACATAAATTATCCAAGTTTTCATTGTTATTATTCTTACTGGGGTAAAATTGGACCCCAGAGCAATATTATTACAATATTTTCAATATGAACCAATAACTCACTGCCAGTACATTCATATATTGTTATGGGGTCAAGTGATGTGACCGTAAACTCGTCTACCTCAACAACTAATATTGTCTTGTGGCTTTGAGATTCATGTAAGGACACAAAGCACAAAGTCTCGTGCTGCAGCACTGTAAACCAGTTTCAGTTCCTTTGTGTTACCTTGCTCATGCAACTCCTTGACTGCGACAAGCCTCTGCACCACCTGAGGTATAGAAGTGGACACGGCATCCCACTTCTGCACCACGTCATAAAGCTGCGACACCTGACAGGTAAACACATACAGGCAAGTTTAATACCAAGTTGAAGCCCCCCTCCAGCTAACAGAACACGTTTAACTTGCCCAAGGTCAGCGATCTGTCCATAGTTTTCTGATGTAATAATTATTATTGTACTGTAAACCATATAAATGCACATGATTAATAAATAAATTAGCTGAAATGCATACATTTAAATACATTTATTCAAGTGATGAATACATTTACACAACTCTATGATCAATATATTGTTTCTTTGACATTTCTTCTGTGTAGTCTACATTTGAGCTGTGTGGGGACTGATTACACAGCAACATTCAAACTAGCCCTGGTAATTGTCGGTACAATGACTTTAAATTAAAGCAGCAAATTTTTAACGGCACACCCCACTGCAAAAGCCGAGAAAAGTTCACACTCATTTGTTTTAATCAATCGTTAACAATTACAGGAGAAGCAAATAATAAAAAAGGACGCAAAATGAATTTTAGTCAAATAATGGTCATCAAGATATCATAAAAAAAAAACGTGTTTGTCTATTTTCCCTTCAAAAGCCATGCTCTTTCAACTTCAGCATCACTCCATGTTTCCCCTGGTCCTCAACGCCCCAACTGCAGTGGCTTTATGCCGAACCAGTGGAGCTCACACCACTGCACTGAAGTATGCTTTTGTACTCTTTAGTTAATCACAATTATAGTGCATTACAGTCTCTTGAAGAGTCAAACAGCAATGTACAATAACCTTATTTATCAAAAATGAACCACTTTGCATGACTTCATCATTCACCATAATGATTTCATTAATATGCCCTGCCCTCTACTGGTCTTTCAAGCGTACAGCACTTCAGAATAGTCAATGCCCAAGAGCATTGCCTGGAAATCATGCAGATCTCCTAGCTGAATCTAACATCAAAAAAGTTTGAATCAATACTGACCAAAGATGTTTATTAAAGACTGAATTCAAATTAACATATCGTCCTGCTCTTCACCGGTTAGTCTGGCTGCCAGAGCCGGTCAATTGCTCATGAACGTCTTCCAAAGTAATATCTTGTCACAAAGACTGAATTAGCAAGATCTGTGAGACTTCCGACATATTAAACAACTTCCTGTTCAAAGCTCAACTTATATGGTTGTGGGAATCTTAAAGATCTTTGTAACAGAGGAATTGCAGGTGGTCTGTAAGTTGCCACTGTGTGCAAAAGCATCTGAGAAGACTGCTGCAGTTAGAGTGCACTGATTGATGTACGAGGATTACAAACCTTGTTTTGTGTATCAGCATCCTCAATCGCTGCCTTGTGTTTAGCAATCTCATTCATCTTCCCAAGGACACTCTGAATGGGAGCGGGGAAAAAAGTTATTTGTTTTGTACGAGAAGTACCATTCAGATATATAACAGAAAAAAAACATTGATAAGGTTAAGATCAATACTGTGGTAAATTGACAGCAACACCACAGTTAAACCAACTGTAAGGACATATTTTAAAAAGTATCTACCAGTATTTCACCACAAGCAAATGTACGGTTCCCCATAAAGAGTTCTGGTTCTCTCACTTGTTTCATAATTTTACATTTTTACAAATACAAAAGATACAATGTATATGTAATTTTTTAAAATAAGATTTGGATTTACTGGGCAGCATCCTTGCTATTAAAAAGCTAGCTGTTTCATTAGGTTGGCACATCTTGAACAATTTCTATACAGAACATAAATAAATGAGATATTGAGCTTGTGATGAAACAGTAAAACGTAATACAAATGGTAATGTGCTGTACAAATCAGAACCTAATCAAATTGCAACCAACTGGTCTGTTTGAATCAAAAGCCTCTATTTAACCCTGTTCTGTATGCTGTGCATGGATTCTTTACCTGCAGTCTGGCCTCCACTTGATCCAGAGTAGCAGAGTCCAGTGCGCTGACCCTCGCCTGCAGGAGCTCTATGGTGTCCTGATACAAGCACAAACACAACTTATTATATAAGCTTGCAGACGAAACAGTTCTTGCTCTTAATACTGGTGAAGTAGCGATAAACAAACTTGGAGAAACTGATATTTGAAATGTGACCCAGTTCTCTGGCTGCACATCAGATCAGATCGAAAAGAAAGTTCTTCTTCTTACCATCAAACTGGTTCCTTGTACACCAGCACTCAGAGGTCCCTGAAACAAGAACGCAAAGAGGGAAAAATACATTTTACAAGAAGAAATACAAGGAGCAATGAAGGCACCTCATAATTTACATAAATCAAGTGGAAGATTTGATTTCAATTTCACTTTATGGATGGTTACACAGCAACACGAGTGTGAAAATTCTGCTGGTGTGAGAATGAAAGAGAGAAGGAGATAAAGAGGATTGGTGTGAATGAAAGAGAAAAGCATTAGAAAGGATCTGTGTGTGTGTGTGTGTGTGTGTGTGTGTGTGTAAAGACTGTGTATCCGAGTCCGTGTGTACCTGCTTGTCTGATCCTGAGCCAACAGCGATCTCCAGCTCAGCAAGACGCTTCTCCAATTCCGCCATCTACAGGGACGAAATAAGGCAACACATGGCTGGCAGTGACGAGCATCCCACAAGACACACACACACAAACATCCACGCACATGCCTTCCTGCGTTTGTCTCGTTCATAACATCAAATATTCTGACATTTGTCTCATATGAATGAAAACAAAAACACGCCTAGCTCATCGCAACACCGAAACATTTGATAGCGCGTTCATCCGAGACATTCATCAACCCCCCTTTCCACTTTACCTTGGCAGACTCATTGAATTTTTCCTGCTCTGGTCTGCTGTGCAGTTCGTAGAGTACCACTCCATCTGGGCCCTTAGCTGATGCTGTCTGCTTGGGGTCTCCTGCGGCGGTGCCACGGCTGCCCTTGGCTGCTTCCAGCTGGGTGAGCAGACGCCTGCGGAAAGGAAGAAAAGGAGACGCAAAGGGATTATACTGTATGTTTAATATTATTATGTGGCCTCCCCCTCTTTTGGTACCAATCTTTTGAGGCTTTGTTGTAAACTGCAAGGTCGTGGTGAGTTTGGATCTTTTAAGAATAGTTTTCATCACTTTTTCTTCACCTTCTCTCACTAGTGTCACTGTCTATTTCCCTCTCTATCTTGACTTCCTTTCCTTTTGTCTGACACTGCCTTTATGCCTTCTTTCACCTTCTCCAGATTTTATATGCCTTCCTCAATCATCTGTCCATCAGTTCTTGTGATCCCCAGGTAGTGCTACACTGAGATCAGCAGGATTTATGTGAGCTGTTGATACCAGCTGTACTGCCTTGCCCTTATTACACTCCCACTCCTTATATCTTGGTTTTAGTCTAAGGCTGAGTAAAACAAATTCCCCTGCCTCTCTCCTTTTTCATCCATTTCCTGCCTGCCAGCTCATCACTCTGTCAGGGTCTAATAGGTTGTAGCTTCAGGTTTCAGATTCCAGATGCTTGTCCTCTCGCTTTATTGTCTTGCGCTCCTCCCTCTTCTCAGCTCACCTGGCCAGCGCTCCATCTGGGTCAGCCAGGTTGATGTGTGCCTGCGGTCCCAGCAGTGAGTCGAGATGGGCAGAAACCAGCTGCTGTTTGAGCTGGGCTGCCTGCTGGGCGAGTACCACCGGGGTCAGGCGCTCCTCTGCATTGCTTTCCTTTGTAGCAGCCTGGAAGCAGAGGGAACGCCGCGGTCAGTGAGTCAGTGACGGCTGTTTTTTGTGAACAACAAAGGCGAGGTTGATGAAACCGAGGACTAGAAGTGTGTCTGAGCCAACCAGGTATGATGTCCCTTGAGAACATGTGTCTCATGTCAAATTAAAGGAAAATGTACTGAATACATAAACATGCACACTGGCACTAGGCCAATTTTGACCCATAAGAAAAAAACAGCCACAATTATAAGAAACAACAAATGCCAGAATTTTTCTTTAACATTGACAATAGCAAAGCTATACACACAGTCAGATTTCTGGGGTGATCCCTGCATGATAACTTAAGCACAATATCGATGGCAAACAATGCCATTACATCTCAGTTAATCTGGTCTAAGTGAATTTACAGCATGTTCTCACTCATGCATGCAGTATTTGACTTTTTCTATTCACCGCTTTCACCCTGATGAATGGACACATATTACTCAGAGCAAGTCTCCACGGAGGTCTTTCACATGTGAAAATTTAGAGGCTGTAGCAGAGAAGCAGCTTGTTCCACACAGTCAGGCTGCATATTCTGCCAGCGTGACCTACATGAGCTGACACCCATGGACATTTTCACAAAAACTGCCAATTCACAGGTAGAATTTGGTGTTGGACTCACAGAGCAGCAGACTCTGCTCTATGTGTATCCAGGTTAATGACACCTGAGGTTTCATTAGCGTCTGAGTTGTCGGGTCTTTGTGGGTCTGAAAAGCGATTCCTTGCACTGGTTTTAATCAGAACTAATTTTCATGGTGAGTTTAATGCGTCGGTGAACACACCATAAAAAGCTTTGGATTGGATATTCAGGTCTGTAGTGCAACAGTAAATACTGGACATAAATATTACACCTCTCTAAATGTTCCAGCTACAAGGTTGCACTCCCCTGAATAAATACACAATGACGTGGTCAAGGAGCAGAGTGGAGGAAAGTCCCTTGTGTGCAGACAGCAAGATAAAGCCTGGATAATCAGAATGTACCATCCCTTGCCAAGTCCTGTGAGCAAAAGGAAGAAGTGTGCTTGGGTGCATGTTTGTGTCTCGCTGTCAGTTCACCTGGATGGTATCCACCTCCTGAGTGAGTTCTTGGATCTCGTTCACCAGGCGCTGGTACTTCTGCTGGGGCGTCTCCTTCACTCCACAGCCCTCTCCAAGCTAAACAGAGATGAGAGAGCAGAGAAATGGTATCAATATTACACGACAGCAAAATGAGTGGAGTCCAGAGAGAGCAGCACCGAGATGAACCATCACACAACACCACCATCTCTGAGTCTTCCATCAGAAAACACAGGTAGCCAGTGAAATAAAAATCATAATCGTGCTGTTAGCCTCAACGTGGAACATCTTCTAAAAGAATAAAAAGTGAAGTGCTGAACAGAATGTACTCACAATTTCAAAATCTCCTGACTCATAGCCCACTCTTCTGCTTTTACTGATTCTGTCTGAGAAGTCTGTGAAAAGGAGACAAATGGGTTGTGAGAGAAATCGAAAAAAAATGGACATAAAAGGCAGACGGGTTGTCGGTAAGAGGCAGTCTGAGCCAGAACAAGATTTGTGGTTTGAAACGAACAATGAACGCAGATCTGTTTTGTTACACCTGCAACAGAAGAGTGACATTTTGAAGCACCTGTTAACTTTGTCTGCCAGTCTTACATTTTGCAAAGAGCCTTTTGAAAATCAAATTTGAAAATCTGACGGAGGTAAAGTATATCAAAGGACTTTGGAAAGCTCTCTGATAAAGGAAAAACACTGAAGTGCCAGTTTCGATACATCAAAACTTTTTTAATGCAGAAAAAATGCTTATGGCACTATATTTGTGTCACTGCAAAGTTTATCCAGCAGAGTGCACTGTGATTTACAATTATTTATAACTCAGCTTGGCTGAGTACTTGATTCTAATTGGTCAGTTACAGCACTCTACAGCCAATCTGTTATTTCTGATTAGCAGACTGCTGCTATGGACGCAGTTCTGATCATAGACTCTGGATGACTACAGCAGAAGCAATAAAATCATTTTTAAAATCAATATTTTGTATCAAATCATTGATTTCTTGGTAAGTAGCCGTCAGAGACAGCCGCCTGGCGTCTGGCTCGCTGTACATTATCCCTTAAGCACAGAGTAAAAAAGGAGAAGCAGCTCTCAGCAGCTACAAGGCTAAATGCCACCAAATCGTACACATTGGTCCTTTAAATATTCTTTAATAAAGTTGTATGAGAACGCAACTTTCGGAGTACTTTTTTGTAGTCATATCGGTTCAAAATCCACATAGAAAAGGTTTTTTAATTCCAGCTGAAAAATTCACTATATCCGCCTCTAAATTCAGTATCAATCTCAACAATCCCATTAGTCTAATATTCGAAACACCTAGAAACAAATTCAGAGAACTGATTCAACTTTCAGGCAATTTTGGAGCCTACAGTGAATTGTATTGCATTATAATGACAGGTGTTTCTATTATTTTGTCCACCTTTATATCAATGTGTGTGGGCAAAATCTAAAAAACCCCTCTCTGTACAATGCAAGGACAGTTATTACACTGTTATATTTTGAATTAGTTGTGTCTCTGTCCATATCCTTATTACCATTGATGTTGACTTTATGTATTACCATAATGAGTTTGTTAAATTTGTTTGTTAGTTGCAATAAAAAGATAAAATGACAAGAGTTAAGTGATTTATCATCCTGCGAACTGACCAAGCCCCTTGGTGGTGACATGCTTGTCTTTGAACTTGTCATAGGCTGCGTTGGGGTTGACCACAATCCTCTCCACGCTGTCACTGCAGAGCTCCTCCTGTGATTCAAACACCAGGAAACAAAGTCAGATGAACATAAACAAAACCATGTAAGACTGTATAGACAGCAAAGACTTAAAAATGGGCCTTGGCTTACTGAGCCAGTGAGCCAAAAGCCTCAAAGCCCAAGGTAGACTTGAAATATGTTGACAGTTTGGTAAAATCTGAGAGGAAATTCTGCACTTGATCATTGCCCCAAAATATGATTAAAGAAAGATAATGAATTATGTGCTTAATTCAACAACTGTATTATTTCTTACCAAGGTCAGATACCCTCAGAAATTAAAAAGCCAGTGTAGCCATGAATTATGAAAATCTGCCAGAGCTTTACAGCTGTTGCTTGCGGTCATCTTAGAGATCATTTCAACATAATTTAGAGTACCAGCAGGCAAGAGAAAAATGTGCAAAGATATATGTATCACAGCCATTAAGAACATCTTTTTTAAAAGAAATCTCTCATCCATGTGGCATGAGTCTACAATGGTAAAATCAATGTTACATGAAAGAAATAAATTAAATAAAGCTGTAGCCCACTAACACTTTCATTTCTAAATGATGGTTGTTTGATTAGTGATTCTGGGAAGCACAAAAACAACATGGATCACTTGATCAACGCTTCCTAGTGATCAATTATGATGAACTAGAGGCTATGGGTAATATTCAAACACCACTGACACATACAGATAGATGACATGAGTCCGGGCTCACACACAAATTCGGGGGGGGGGGGGGGGGAAGGCAGACCAAGTAAAAAAAAAAAAAAAAAAAAACACACACACAAGAACACAAGACAGATACACGGATGTAGGGAGGAGGAGTGAGGAGGAGGAGGAGGAGTGAGGAGGAGAGTTAGTCAGGCTCTTACCAGCTCCTTGGGTTTCCAAAGAGAGTTAGAGAAAGTAACGGAAGAGCAGAGGGAGAGAAAAAAGTAGGGGGGAGAGAGAGAGAGAGAGAGAGAGAGACAACACAGATTAATGTGGTTATCACATGCCATGCACACAACAGGAACAGTTGGCCAGGGTCGGGGAAAGATAAGAAAGAAAGCAGTGTTCTGAGAGTTGCTGCTAAAAACCCTGGAGACACACACACTGTTCAGACGGCTTATGATGTCTCCAGGTCTTTCTCTCTTTCCCGATGCAGGGTGGTAAGATGGTCCATTAACATAAACAAGTTACTTTCTCCCTTGATACCTTACTGTACTTTGTAATGCGGTGCGACCGCCCGCTCTGATGGAAGGCACTGTAGGTCGCACAGCATTATGTTATGGATGCAGAGGATTTTAAAGAGCAATCCTTGAGTCAGATTTAAGAGTACAGGGTGGTTTGAAGGTGCCTAAGAGGAGCCAAGGAACTTAAAAGGTCCAATCAAATATAGAAATTTAAATCCATTATAAATCATTCAGTGAGTTATTTCTTAATAACATGCAGCTCAGCCTAAATTAATCTGCTAGACCAAACCAAAGCGGTTAATGAAGTTATCTAAGTTAAGGGTCCTATACACTGTGTGATTTTGAGCTGTCCAAAACACATAAGGATATCTTTGGTCATCAATCCAAGATGGTGGTCTTCGATCACACTGAGAGACATGTCCACTGATGGCCAACGTAAAGCTTTGGTAACCAAAGAAAGTCTGCGTCAAAAGGTCTGGGCAGAAAATTAGGACCAAATTCTCAACATGACTTCTGCTACGACCGACATCCACAAACCGACAAATCAGAATATAGCACTCGGGATACACTGGCCCAACTCATTTGTGTTGTAAAGTAACAGAGTACCTGAGGGCCAGGGATGGCCGTGGCACTAAACAGTGAGTCTGCAGCCGGCTGTGTCTTAATGATTGCAACTGATGGCGGAAAAAGAGAATTTTATAATGATGCTGACAAAAAAACTGTCATCTCAATGTGGGTCGGTCTTGTCAATACCTGTTCCGCTTAATAAGGTCAGCGCCATGACGAAAGCTTGTTGTTTTTTTTTGTTTGGCTGCATTTTCAAAACACGAGTGCCGCGGATGGATTGCACAAGTTGATGACATGTTTCTGCTTATATATTTTTTAAATTTACGTCATTAACGCTATGATTCACCAGGCCTTCATCAAACAGTCTGACATGTCTCAAAATGGATAACGTACAGTCCAGCACAGATTTTTATTATTTTTCTATCCATCTGGCAACATAATGGACCTGCAAGATGTTACCACACAGTGTATGGGAGCCTTTAAAACGTTAGTCAGAATATTGTGGTTAGCCAAGAAGCAACTGTTAGAACATAATGACAGGTTAAAGGGGAAATATCAAAGCAAATAAACCTTTCTTTCTCCTGTCAGTGCTTCACACTCACACAGACACACTTGAGCCTTCACTGCTTTGTCAAAAGCATGACCGAGTGAAAGAGCGAATTAAAAATGCTGCTTAAGACCCATCAACATCATTATTCCCTGAAAACAGTTTCAATAAGCAACACAAATAGGAGGAAAAGAATCAATTCCTTGCACTTCAAAACAATCAAAAAAACTGATGAATTACAGGGAACAACAAGGGTCACTCCATCGATCTATTTCTCATTTCATCATCCCAATCAAAAGAGGTAGGAAAAAGTGGATATGAGATTTAAAAAAAACATGCATAAAAAGCATGGAATTAAGCTCACTGAGAGTAAAATGGAGCCAGGCTTACTTGTACAAACTAGGGTCCCAGGAGGGGTGAGGGGAAGAGTCAAAACAAGGGCAAGGGTGTATGGGAAGAACGAATGTGGAAACATGGAAGGGAAAATGCCAATTAGGAATCACTCAGCTGGTCAGTAAACAGCCCAGACATGTTTGAAAACCAATGTCAGACCAGCATCGCTCAACTGTTTACAAAGAGCAGACCAAACATCACAGTTAAATTAGGCTGTAGCCTTGCAAGGCAACCACTTACTCTAGATGACTGCAGTTAGACGACACTGAGAGTCACAGGATCATCATGTTAAAAACATCCACAGATCTTTTTGTTGCTCGACATATTAATAGATGATGATGCTTGAGGGGAAGTGGAAGACTTTTTTTTTTTATATTTGATTTCCCTTACTTACTTATTTCCATATATAAATATATATAAAGCTATTCAGATATACTATTAAACTACAATGCCCTATATTATATATTATAATACACTATGCATAACATATGGAGGATGGGCTAAACAGTAATGAGCAACATTTGACTGAAATATGAACCAAATATATCAAATTCATGGTAGCATTAGGTTGTCAAATAAATTACAAGATATTTATGAAGCATTAATAAAGTCATAACGTGCTTTTAGCTGCAGTTTTAACAGCCCAGTAATTCAAATTAAGTGACATCATATTGCTTTTGTGCATTAATACAGTACTGCTGAGCTACAAGCGTTTAGTAGTAATACTAAGCCAGCTAATCAACTGCGTGATTAGGTGTTTGATCGGGGATAATGCACACTGATTACAATGAAGATCATTTCATTGTAAACACTTGTTAGCTAGTTACGTTAGCTCAATATGCAGCGACTAAGCCAACACTCTGCAGACTGACAGATCCGATGCAAACAAAACGTCCACTTACCGACTCAAACTGAGCCTGGTCATCTTCAGGAAGGTCACCGGTCTCGTACACATCCGGCTCGTTAAAGGCCTATTTGAAAAAATAAAGGACAACATTATCATACGAGCAGTTATTCAGTTTATTGTCATGAGCCTGGCCAACGCCCCGGCCCATTCAACAACACGTACTATGCTAACCCTTGCTCTATCTGGTGGTTTGTATCAAAGGACACAGCATTAGCTGAAAGGTAAGTGACTGAGAATCTATAATTATTAAGGCTAAGTTGTATAGACATTGCAAACAACAAGAAGGCAACAGAGTAAACAGTAGCTAACTTAGCTGTCACAGCTTGCTAGCTTTGCCACATAGCAAACCAGCTAATCTGTCTGCTACAGTTAGCCACTTACAATTCCTGGCAAGTTAGCGTATTTAGGATCAGCCATTGTCAGCGGGAAGCAAAGACTACACCGACAACTCACGACAGAATATGATAATAGCTCTTAAAACGGGTAAATTATCGATGAACTGAGCCGAATTGTAACAAAAGCTAACGATAGATGAGCCAGCAGTCTCTCAGCCGGCGGACGTTTGACTTGACAGCGTGTGCGTTGGTTTTGTTTTACAAGCGCAGGCGAATGGGGCGGATGGGCGGTGATGTGTTGGGTACATCAACGGGGGAGAGCGGTTAACGGCTTATCCAAACCAACGAAACGAACACCCTCGACAAAGTGGAGCTTCTTTACGCATGCGTGCCGCTTGACCAATACCATTTAACGGTCGCGTTTCTGTTGTTTATTTGATTTTTGCCATCAAACACGATATTTATAACACTCACACTGTAATTAGCAACTAATCTGATTTAACTGTAAAATTATTCTGCCTTTATTTTCAACATATATGTGGTTGAATTGTGATATAGTTGTCACACGGTGGCGCTAACGGCACGAGCAAACAGCTCAATCAACGGGCCAAAGATTGTCAATTTTAAAGATGATTCACTCTGTTTGAAAAATGATTAACATCATCTAAAATGGTAATGGTAATAGAAACCATGAAGGAGAACAAACAACATATTGAATTTATATGCAAATGAGGCTTAAAACCTCAAAAAATAAAATTTCTAATTAAATAACTTACTCACTCAAAACCTCTGTTTCATTTTGTTCCCTATGACACATTTGTAACATAAAACTAATTATCACATTTCCGCAAGAAAAAATGCACGCACAGAGCATATACGAAAAAAGTTCAACTTACATTTAAAAAAAAGTCTAATAATCATATAAGAGTAACATAAGAGTGTGTGCATCTACTAATGCATGCTTGTTTTTCATAAATCATCAACTGTCTGTCATGCTCAGTACATATTAGATACATACTACACATTATATATTAGTACATTTCACATATATACAATTAAAGTGGCATCATTAGTGTCTAACTGGGAATTTAGCTGCAGGCCAAGAACAGTGGAACTTGTTATTAAAAGCAAAAATTATTATCAGCAAGCAAATAGCAGTGGCAGAGATGTGGGCTGTAATCTTCAGCTTGAGACACACTACATGCTCTATTTTTAACAGGATACAGCCTGGCTCAGCTTTAATTTGATTATTTAATAATATTCATTAAATGTGAATTCATGCATTTTAAATCTACACCTACTAGTTTTATTAATTTTTACTGTATTTTTTGGCTTGTATACTCTAGAGGAACCACTGGCAGATGTTTCTAAAAAGTCTGTTTAGTCATCATGAGGGGCAGTTTGCTTGTGATAACACTTGGAGAATGTATTCTGTCACTCTTGAGGGGCTTTCTAAAGTCTGGAAAAATCTCACCTTGGACTAGATACTTAAATTCATAACCAAGCTAACAAAAAGCTTGGTTGTGGTGGGTCTCATGAAATGTTCACTTGTAGAGAAGTATTGGAGCTTGTCATCTAGGAACTAAAAGTCAGTATATCTGAGGTGCTTCATCTTCTATCATTGAATCTTTTAATCGTTTTTTCTCAAGTTTTACAACTTGATAAACCTGTCTGGAGTATCTACCCCTTTAAATATCAGGGCAAAATTATAGAGCCTTTGGTTCCCACATGACTACCCGGTTTGTCATGCAAAACAGCATTGCCATGACGACCAGTCTGGTGCAGACCTAGAAAAAAAAAACCGAGAAGCTCTCCTTAAAAATCTATTGGACTAGCCACAGAAAATATCCCACCAGTTGCAAAGCAATACCTCCGGCTCTTTGTGCGTGATAAGAACTTTTTTCTGTGGAGGCCAATGTGCTTGTGGTTGCGGGAATAAGACGCAGAGTTGGAGCTCTCCTCCATGCTCCTCGGTCCCTGTGCTCACTGGTGCTGATGAGAGAGGATTTGAGTCGCTACTTTTCCACGCCCCTCCCCCGGTGAGAGAGCAGGGATGACAGTGATGCAAGGCATGCTTGGTGAGGAGCCTGCAGCCTATCCAGACACTGCCGACCGGACCAGTTTGGATATATACTCCACATTTACAACTCCTCATCTGTTCTCCTGCACTCAACTGCACCTGAGTTTACTTTGAGGACATTTGAAACAAGAAGCACTCTCAAACAGCTTCTTTTCACCCCTTTTTTTGTTTTACATCTCTAATGAATTTGGCTCCCAAAAACTCGTAGTTGCCCATTCTTCCAAATGCCTCGCCTGCCAGTCTCGCTTTGCATGTGGGTATAACGGATGGTTTCTGTCTGCGTCCAGGTGGTTCACGGCAAAAAGGTTGCGCAGGGAATATTCTATTTTTCATTTACTTAAAGAAATCCTTCTTTAGGCTATCTTTTGGAAGCGCGTCCACTATTAATTCTTTGCACAATGGCTGATGCTAACGCGGAATGCAATATCAAGGTGTTATGTCGATTTCGTCCACTGAACAAGTCCGAAATTATCCGGGGAGATAAGTTCATCCCAATATTTCAAAGAGAGGACACCGTCATCTTCGGGGTAAGTTATTTCTAACGATCCCTTCCCCTTTTTTATCATCTTTCCATGCAGTCGATGAACGCTAACGCTAGGGGGGTTACACTTTTCATCTTGCACACACGTCAAATACTGGACAGACAACACTGGAGGGGCTTAAAGGCTTCTGTCAGGGATCAAACTAAGTATAGCATCTATCAATATTCTGATCAGCATGATGTTGCATCATTAAGGTGTGTGTTGCTGCCATTAAAGAGCAACAAGGCGTCCTGATATCTGTCATTTAGGCTGAGCCTTGCAGAAAAAAAAGGCTTGATCTAATTGATGTATCATGTTTTTAGATAATTTGCCAGAATCATGCTTTTCTTTTTTAAAATTTAGCCCAAGCTCAGTGAACTCAACCCCACCTTTGTGCTCCCATGATTTGGTTTTTCTGTAGTATTGATCTGCTGGATTTTTGGTGTGTTTCTTGTTTTAGAAAATGAAGCAGGGCTGATTGATAGTTGGTGATGTGTCTTGTGTAGTCAGCCTTCAATGCACCGTTGAATTATCAGGTTCTGCAAATCTACTGAGAGTCATAATCACCCTGTGTGGGTTGTTTCTGTCCGGTGAATAGATCTTGGCTTTGTCTCAGTGCAAAATGAATATCATCTGATGATTACTGTCACTGTTCTTAGGAGCCGTAATGAAACCAAGCTGTAAAATGTTTATCAGTCTGTGGCTGAGGTTAACAGTGGAAGATTAAAGTACTCTAAATGCAAATGTTCTCGTTTTTGAGATTGTAAAGCACATCTGGGCCAAGGCTAATACACACACACACACACACACACACACACACAAATGTATAAATACACAGCCGTATGTAGAAACAGAAATGGGCACGCATGCAAGTGCTGAAACATGCACATATACTGTATATATGTAATACACAGAGGGAGATCCACACAAATTTGGCCTGAGGCTTGACTTCAGTGATGAAGACAGTAGAAAATCCCTATCGGCTTACTCTGTTGTCTCACACACACACACACACACACACACACACACACACACACACAAATATTAAAATGCAAGGCAGCATTGGGTTAGATATCCCTGCACGGCAGTCTTGTATATCCTGGTTGTATCAGCAGGATGTCTTCCACAAACAGACTGAATGCTCATTATCAAATTATTTTGATGTTATTAGGGAGTGGCAGGTTGGTTTTACAACAGCTTGAGATAATTTCTTCCTGCGTCTAACTATATTTGAATATGTTCTGGTTGTATTTGAAGGCAGCAGAAAAATGAAGATTGATTATAAGGCTGTATTTCACTATTAAATCCTACAGACAGTGATCTTTAATCACTGTCCTAAATGATTAAATGTCAATGCTTCTGTTCCATTTAAGCTCTATAGTGTGTTAAACAGAGGGAATGCATACTTCACATTAGTCTACAGATGGTGACAGTTCAAACAGTGTGTGCAGAAATCATCATTAATTAAGGGAAATGTGATCTACTTATATTACCAGTCATTTCAAGTACTGACTGCCTTTTCCTTCAGTTCAGATGAAATCCATAAGCATGTGTGCAGTCATCATTTTTGTGACTGTGATTACTTTGGTGGTGTGTAGGATTGGGTTGTTTTTAAGCATGCAAATCTATTCAGAGTGTGTATTTTCCATCTGTAGCATTTCTCTTGTTGCTCTGGAATACTCTCAGAGGAAGTTGTAAAAAAAAAAAAAAACAAGCCTCTCCTGAGAGTTTAAATGCTGCCGCCCGTCAAATTGGATCAGGATGTAAAATATCAGGCCGGCAGGCAAGCAGGCATGCTGTAGGGACCCTGTAGCGACAACTAAGCATTCACATAGTGACGGTTGATAAAAACAATTCGAATCTGGGCAGTGCTGATGGACCCACATTTGTCTGCTCCTTCCAGAGCTTGTTAACTGACAGAGGCAATGATTTGAGTTGTTGAATGATGGTTTTGCTGCACCTGGGTGGCAGGCAGGAGGAGACTTGGAGAGTTTAAAGATCTGGGGTGATGGTGTGTTGGTGTGCTCTGAATTGATGAAGAAACATTTCTGGGGCCTTAAAACATTGGAAACAGGTGATGTCTGACTGGTAAAATGTGTTTTCATACCAGTGTTGAAAAACAAAGATTCCTGAGTCAAGTTTGATGTGAATTCCGATGAGTCTGTCTTGAACATCAACTTAAACATTAGCTATGCATCCTTTTAAGCATCACCGTGAGTTTTATAAGAGCATCTGTCAATCTAAAAAAGCCTACATTAGCCATAATGTATGACCAAAATACAAAACTTGCTGTTTTATTTAATTCATTTGCTTTAAATGAAACAAATGTATGTATTTTTTATTTATTCTAATAGGAATTACTTAAAACAAGACTATATAACTTTAATAATGGCACATTAAATTCCATTTTTTCAAGTCTATTGAGTTAGTAACAAAGAGATTTTCATCTGTTTATTTGTGACAGGCAAACACTCAGTACAACAGTAAAGAAGAGTCATAAAGATATTAAACTGAAGTTACAGAGCAATATCTGTCTACTGGTCATACCACAAAAAGGGTTGTAACACCAAAACCCCTGAGTGTATAAAATTGTCAAACGATGCATTTTATAGCTTGTGAATTGAACTAGAAATCTTTTTTACTTTCAAAAGTTACATAAAGTTGCTAAAAAGAGCAGTAATTGATTTCTTATTTGACAACATTGATATATTATCACCCCGCAAACTACATCAGCATGACATGGAGCAACATTAATGTTCAATGGCACCTGATGAATGTATGTAAGTCCAATAAGTTTCAGTCTCCCGAGGGAAATATCTGGCTCTTTAGCTGCTAAATGCTCCGTTATGTTCACCAGCTAGCTGCTACATTTGTGTCCTGTTTGGTGGTGGGCAGATAGCATACAGTGAGGTAATGTGAGCCGAAGTTGATGAGAGAAATAAGACTAAATCTAAACCATTACCATGACAAAAATAGTGATTATGACCAGCAGCTTTGACCTATGTTGGCTACTCAGTCTAGACTCGACTCAGACCTTGCCTCAGGGACTTAGACTTGTATTTCACCATGAACACTTTAACTTGAGCTTCAGGTTTGGTGACTTCCATCTATTCATCTATTTTCAATAACTGCTTATCTTTATCAGGGCCACAGGGGGGCTGGAGCCAATCCCAGGTGACATTGGGCGAAAGACAGGGTACATCACAGGGCTGAGACATAAAGACAAAGAACCATTTACGTTTAAAGGCAATTTAGAGTCACATATGGTGACTTCATTGCCATAATAGAAGATGTCCTGAGCTGCATCCACTTGACACGACTCTGTGTCATTTCTCTGAAGCGTGAAGCAGCAGTACAACAATAGTGCAACAGAACAGCAGCACAAGCAGAAAAGTAATGGATAGAATCCCTTATTCAGCTCTGAAATGTTGGATCACAAAAGAAATAGATTACATTTGTAGAACAGCAGGTAAACCTTTTGCTGCAAAACGCCACAGTACAGTCACGTTTCTTGGACATTCCTTGAAACATTTTCAGACATTGCAACGCAATTTTTCTCATGAGCAGTTTTAATGACAATACCAATATGTCACGTCCCACATTATTATTAGTTTGCTTCTCGTGTCTTTTTTCATCTCACATGCACGACCACCTGTGGAGCTCTGCAGGGCTGAGTGGCTGTGTGACAGTAATAACCATACTCAGTCTGTACTGCCCCAAGGCACGGCCTTTGTGTTTGCTCCACAGTAGAGTGACACAGCTGTCTCTAGTATTTCACTGTCTGGAATAATGCGCCGTCACAGGGGCCAGATTGTCCCTCCTAATCTTCTGGCAGGCAAAAAAGACTGCCACGATGAATCACGCTTTGGATTCAGTTCTATGAATAAATAAATGATCATGGCTGCCTCGGAGGCAGCAAGATATGGAATTTTTCCTTTCTTGCTCGCAGGTGATGACATATAGATATCACATGCCAGTGCCATATGCGCTGCACACAGGCTAGGCTTATTAAAAATGGATTGTTTGCATATATGCATCATACCAGTGGCAGTATATGATGACAAGATGTGAGTTAGGAGTCTGTAAGAAATAGCTGCCATCTCAAACCTGTGCGCTTCACTCCATAATTGTTTGTTGTCTTTTCTCCTTAAGCTGCAAGAGCTTTAAGAGCCTCACTAGTGCTGAAGAAGATGAACAGCATCTCTTTTATTCCCTTTGTCCAAAATGAAATCATTTTATGGCTCAGTTGGCTGCTGTTGTCGCAAAGCTGTGTGATTATTTTAAGCTGCATGCTTGGCCTGAGTTTAAGGGGGTCTGGTAGTATGACATAACTCGTTAACACAGGTTATTAGAGTCCTCTCAATTTCAGTTTTCAGCGAGCAAAGAGGAAAAGAGGAAATGCTTAAAATGAGCAAAGCAGATTTTACCCTGCAGTGTCTCTTCAACTGTAGGCCTCTGAAACTGTGAGTACATTTTATCATGGACCACTGCTTCCAAGATTAAGAGTACAATTTTAATGAGCCTGCATCACAGAGAAAGTCCAGACTGATGTATTTCTGGACCAAAATAACAACAAGAAGAAAGGTATCCTGTTTGTGTTTGTTACCCAAACCGTCAGCCATTATCCTGTCAGACTTATCCTCATGAACTGAGCTGTTGCCAGTTCCTGTGTACATGCTAGGGATGATTATAGATTTTGAAGGTACGATTATGGTCTAAGGAAAGATTTCTGTTTCACAGGTAGCCCAACTCTAAACTAGGAATGCAGCACTTAAGTGATTTCACAATTAACTGCAGTTTAAAAACGTTCAATTTCGACAACAAAACAGGAAAAGAAGCATTGCACTGTTTATAGATTAACACTCACCAAAACAGCGTGTAATCATCTCGAAAGGATAACGCCTGCATAAGTGATGTTCTCAATTTCCTTCTTTTATCTTCACAAAAACAAACAAAAACGTTGGTTGTAAGAGACAGAAACACTCGGTGTAGCTGCGCCTTTATGGTTACAAAAACCTTGACGTTTTAAACTGCAATTAATAGTGAAGTCTGTTAATTGCTGGTTTAAAACAACACATTATATCAAGTCCCTAACTTCTATACTGACCTCTCTGTCATTGTCAGATTTGATTTTTTTGGTGACCGTCATAGATAGCGAGGAGGATAAGCCTATTGGCAATGAAATGGGTTGGTCCCTGCACCCGAGTCCAAATGAAATGTGTGCATTAAAGAACTATTGATTCTCTATTTTCTGCACACCATTTATAATTGTATGGATTAGCTTTCCCTGGCTGATGTTCTCTCTTGTGTGTGTACATTTCTCCTATAGGGTGTTATAGGCTGCTGTATTTGCAGCTTCAAAACACACCTTGTTTACATCTTTAGCTAAGAATTAAAGGATTAAAAGGTTCACAGAGCATATTCTGCACTCAAGCTCACAATTTTCATTTTGGGCTTTGCTCTTTCTCCTGAAAGCTTTTTTCTGCTATTTATGAAAATAAATTAGGATCATGTGTGTGTGATACTGTTGCAGGAAATAGGCATGTAATGTCATTTTAAAAAATTAACCGATTATTCATCATTGGCCACTTTCTAACATGCCTGATTTCTGGTGGAGCTGCAGCTCTTTTCTTCTTGTGCTCGCCTGAGAGCTCATTCTCTTTTCTTCTCCTATGCCTTTCATGATTCACCGCAGAGGTAGAAAGTAGGAGGGGAAAACAGCTGTTGTTGAAACAAATTGTTGACAGTGCATGTTGGGCGCAGCGTAAAGTCATCTACCTGCCTTGTACCTTTTTGTTATGTATAGTTCCATTGGAGCTGTTTCTCCTCATGGATATTTCTTTGCAATGGCTTTAATGGTCTGCAAACCAAACAGAATCAGAAATGGAGGTCTAAAGGGCTCCCCCTCTTCCCTGTGCCCGTGCACGCTTTAGTGCTCTAATTCTATCACTGCAGTGCACACACCCTATCCAATTAGGCAGCGTAATGGGATTGCTGCGTAGGGTCAAGATCTGCACTCATTTCTCCCGTTGGACATCACCATCAGAGCAGCTACCTCATGGGATCAGACCTAATCTTCTCCATCTCTTTGTCTCTTTCTGTGTCTCCCCACCCCTCCATACATGCTTCACTGTATATTTCTCTGTCTATTTCTATTTCATGGTGTAATGATCCCGCTGCTCATTTCCCCATGACTCAGCAGCAGTTTTTGGGAATATGTGGTAGTGTAAGCTTACCTCAGTCTATCGTCTCATTAAGTTAGGTAGAAGCTGCTTGCAGGTTTTAATAGTGTCAAGGGTGAATCTCCTGCCAATCAGGAGTCTAAAGTGACTTTGGTTAGGTTCACTTCACCGCAGTCAGCCCAGAGATGTGTCTACAAAATGAAAAACACACTCGCTGAGATTAATTTAGCTGTATTTCAAGATTAAAATCAATATTGTAATCAACATTATTATATGGACTTAAAGGATCTAATGTATCTACCCACAATCCGTACCAATAAGGGCTGCCAGCTCTCCCTCTCATCTTTTCCCTGATATTAACATTATACTGACATCAATTTAGTCAGCAGCCACCCTCAACAGCACATTAGCTGCCAGCTCCTTCTGCACATCTTTATTTTTACTCAGCGTGCACACATGCCAGGGTTAGATAAGCCTGTGTCAGTTTGTCAACACTTTTCCTCCCCGTTTTCTCCCTTTATGACAGAAGTGGGCTGTGACTACTGGGCTTTTACTGTGACTACCAGGCTTTTAGCTCCAGGGAGCGTTAATGGAGCGTTCTCTGCTCATTAGGCACGGCCCTGCCCAGGATGCTGCCTGTTCGCCACGTCTGCCCTCTGTGTCTGTGGGTAGTACATCGTAACCGGCTGCACATGTTCACACACGTGCATGCTCATGCCAGGACCCCAAGCAGTTGGTGCTGTGTTAGCATGGTAATAGGACAGCAAGGAAATCCCAAGGAGACCAAAGGAGCATCCCTGTCCTCTGTGTGCCCAGGATTTCTGTTTCCTTCAATTAATCACAGTTCAGTTTATTGATCTGACACTTGAGAACATTGACATCCTCCTCTAGGTCACTGTTTTTCTTCCCTCTCAGGGGAGCGTTGCTTTCGAGCTGACTTTGTGTTCTGTTTTTGTAAAGGTTACTCAGATGTATTTTAATCAAACTACATTACATAAAAGAGAGATCTTGGCAAACATAAATTCCAGGCTTGTTTTAATCTTTGCATGGCCTTGGATTGGTCCCAGTCCAGAGTTTTAGGAACATTTCTCCAGGCTACAGCACCATGATGCTGTGTCTTTGTGGCTCCCAATGGGTACATCGATAATCACAATACACTGTTTTTTTTTGTCTTCACTCTCCTCGAGTTTCTAATTAATTACACCATTTACTTTTTCTTTTATTCTGGAGGCCCTCTTTTTGTATCCAAATTGTATCATTGCACTGCTCTGTCATTAGTTGCGGCAAAGAGAATCCCCATAACCATGTTGTTGATTTTTACAGCAAATTTAAATCATTGCTCACTACTAGTTCATGGATTGCTTCATTTTCCACCAAGCAATTCCCTTAGCTTCACTGGGTTTAATGATTGCTGCCAGCGTACACAAGTTGATAGAAATGTGTCCTTATGTTTCCACATTTCAGCGGCTTCTTCCCTCCCTTTTATGGTCTAATTCATTATTAATTCTCTGGCGCATGTGGTCATTAACAGGGCTCATACTAATGAAGCTCGTTGGCATAGTTGGTGGATTACTGCATGCGTCTTCCTCTGGCACAAGTGCTTTTGAAGCTCAGCTACAGTGTCGAGACTCTGGATTCATACTGAATTAAAACTGTGGACCAAGACTACAAAAAATCTCTGTTTCAATTTGGCACAGAGCTGGAGATGTCTGCGGTTGTTGCATTTAAGTTGCCTGCATTATCTTTTCATTGGTGCATTACTTCTCGCCTGCATTCAGTCGATGCAGTTAACTCACAGATTCATGTGCAAATTGAATTACTGGTAGAGAGGGATTGATGGCTTGGTTAAGAGCTTTCTTTCTTAACATGGTTTCACTCTCAAAAAGAGAGGGCCATTAGTGCAAGTTTGTGTAGAATATCATTGTTTCCCCTCACAATATGCCCCATTTTGAACAAGAAAACCATCAGGTAGAATTATACTTGTGATAAATTGATGCACTGTCTATTCCCACAGTGTTAGTAAGTGTTGATTGGATTATTTTACACATTCAGAGCTATATTAGCACTCAGTGTTTCTTAAGGTAAGCTTGCCATCTGAAAAACAAGATTTCCTCAGTATTAAATGCTAAGTGCGTTTGGCTTTTTCCCCTGTTGTGCCAACGCAGCAGAGACAGAGACAAAGCTGCTGTCAGGAGTGAGCTTGCATCTTGTGGAAATTAATTTTGACTGGATTTACTTATACATGGACTGAGCTAAATCCAGGTTGCTGTTGGTTGAAATAGGAGAAATGACTTCAAGTCCTTAAGGCCTTATATTCCCTTTGACATCAAATACTCCCTTTGAAGGGGAGAACAGCTAATAGCCAGGCTCCCAGACTGTCTCAGGTTGTAATCGAAGCTCTTTGCTCCAGGCTGAGGTCGCTGATCCCAGTTCATGTCAGACAACTCATTTCTTTTTCAAGGTTCATTTCTATTTTTTTGTAGGATTTCTATAAATCTACAACGTAAATAACTGGGAGGCATGTGAAGGCTGGAGGTTCAGTCAAACGTGACATTGCGGGCAAGCACCGGAACAGACAAAGTGTCACTTTGTTGATGAGGCGTCTTCATCATTGCTGACAAGTGTTTTCCTCGTGCCCTCTTCCTCTTTCCCCTCACTCTTTTACACTTAAAGTGAATTTATTTCATTTTCTTGGTCTCTGCAGTATCTTCAAGGCCAGTCTATTTGACCTGGGTATCATTTTCTGTTTGCTTTGCTATGAGAGGTTGTTCTGGGCTCTCCTCGGTGTATATGTGCACTTGAAACGTTATATAAAATGTTGGGAACCTAGTGACTTTGATCAAAATGGATACTTTACTTTGAGGATCAAATCGTTTTATCTATAAAACATAATTTAACAATTTGGGTTGCATGTTGTGTAGACATAAGTAGAAATCTGGCAAAATTTAGTTGACAAAATAGTCTCTCCTAAAAGTGTGTTTTGTAGATGCTTTCAGTTGTTCAGCTGTTTTCAGTACTGTACACAACCTACTCAGCTCCAACAGACAGACATGGTTACTAGCTCGTGAACACAGTGGAACATTTAGCACCTAAAGAGGCAGATATTTCCCTCAGGAGTTGGTGGATACCAAAACAGAGCACTTTTGGGCAAACAGTAGCGGAGTCAAATGTAAACACAAACCAGAGACTGAATCTGGTTTAAATAGTTTGTTATAACACCAGGGAGAATGTACAGGTGAGTAGGTGATCCAGTGGAGGGGTTGTCCAGGGTGGTCAAGCGCATTCGCGGGAACAAACAGAAATGAAAGGCAGACAATGTTTTCCTGGGCCGCAGGGAAAAAGATCACACTTAGTAATAAGTCACAAGAGAGCAATGTTACAAAAGAGTTGGCCACAGCACTTATTTCCACTTAAGGATATGGACCAATTTGGCAGACTCTGGTAAGAAGGACCAGTGTTTTATACTGCAGCAAATGATTGTGAATGAGAAACAGGTGGTGAGGCAATCAGACAGGTGAGAGGGACATTGGAGGCCATGCCCAGTGACACACACACACACCGAGAGACAGACAAGACACAGAATCACAAGGGGAGGGGAATATGACAGGAAAAACACTGGGCAGAGAGGATGCAAACAGTCTCCACATGACTTGGACTCATCAGGTGGCCAGATGCACGACTCCAAATGAACGATAGGACTGGATAACATGGATTTAAATCAGGAACTACCTGATCCAGAATAAGTAAACAAGATTATGAACATGAATAGACATTCAGTGCTAGCTTCTAGTACTTGACAGTTTGTGATATTTTTCAGGCACATCTTGCTGTGTACCAAAGATGCATTGAAGCTTATCCAGCACTAGAAGACAGGCAGGTTGAGCTTTGGTGGCACTCGTGTCACTTTCCAGACGTGCTCAGAATTGAATAAAAGAAAAAAATCCAGCATGTTTATTGCTGGTTTTTCTTTATCTGTGTCTATCTTTTCTGCAATTTCCTGGCTGTCATCTTGGTTTGATTCTCACGATCAGTTACTCCCTGTCTCACTCCTCTCAACTGGATGTGGTTTCCAAATCTCTTTTTCTCTCCACAGGGAGGTTGATGTTGCTCCGATTTTTTCTTATCTAGAACTCATTGAACAAAGCCCAGGCTTCCCTACCCTGTGTTCTCCACTCGTCTGTCTCCTTTTTGCCTCACTCTTCCTAATAAATTATGCAGAGTATTCCACTTTGATGGGGCACTAATTGCTCCACTTCAATGTGCGGATCTTCAATAAACAACTTGATGCAGGAAAATACGTGAAATTAGTGTGTAGAGTGTTAACATTGTACTATTGGGTGGTAAACTTTCCCTCCCTAAGCTACATAGAGATTAACTAAAATTACTCCAACAGTTTCTGTGATTAATACAAGATAGCTGCAAGACAACTCAGGAATAACACCCCCATCGTCACATCTCAGCTCTTTACTCTTTACTACGGTACATCTCAGGCACTGTGTGCCGCTTTGCCCTCGAGGCACTGTGCCAGTCGACTGTGCTTAGACTTGTCAGCAGGAAGAATTAGGAAATACAGTAATGTCTGGTAATATTGTGTGACTGGAGCTTTTGCAGTTGTGAGGGGTTTTCTGTTGTCGAAAGAATGGCTAATGATGCTGTTATCTGGGGCTCGAAGCCTGATTAGCTTGACGGATGGAGCAGACATTGGCAGCCTGAACTCCTCTCTTCTGTCAGTCTTACTGTGTTTGTGTGTGTTAGGAGAGTTGATTGGGTTTGTCGGGGAAGACTGATACAAACACACAAACACACTCTCACACTCGGTGTCTGATAAGGGAATATAGGACCCCTTCTCCTTTTCCTCCTCTGCCCTCACTCGAGCTTAACACCAAACCACTGCAACAGAGCCATGGAGCAAAAAATGAGCTGCCGCCTGATGTCAGCCCACCAATGTGTAGGAGGAGGAGAAACACATGCCTAATCTTCTTATCATCTCATCCAGCTCTGTTTTCTCAAATATTTTGCTATATCTCCTGGTTAGTAGGAGAGACGCTTTGGTGTGAAATTAGATGGAGAGGAAGGATGTGACAAGAATGAAACCTCCCTGAATGGGAGCTTAATATGTGTGTGTGAGTGAGTGAGTGTGTGTGTGTGTGTGTGTGTGTGTGTGCGTGTGTGGGTGTGTATGGGTGTGTGTGTGTGTGTGTGTGTGTGTTGGAAAGTATTGTTCCCTTGCAGCAAGCATTGGCAGTCACCAAATTTTCACCATATGCAGAGGGAGTTGTTTTTTTGTGTTAGCTGTCTCTTGTGGATACTGTTACTGTACCCTCAAGACTGTCCTCAACAGAAAAATGAAGGCGGTGGTCAATTGTTTCAACACTTAAAATGTGATGTTTATATTTTCCTGAGAGCCTTTTTTGGCTGTGTGAGTAAGAGCCTACCAGTTTACTATTATAGTGCAAAAGCCTCTTTGGGAGGAAGTT
The DNA here is from genome assembly GCA_946959425.1 of Argyrosomus regius. NCBI lineage: Eukaryota > Metazoa > Chordata > Actinopteri > Sciaenidae > Argyrosomus > Argyrosomus regius. The sequence goes on from OX336885.1 coordinate 17,668,760, forward strand.
AGGCTGGATGATGTGTGACTGGACATGGCAGAGTGCTGTTTGCATCCTGCTTTAACCTCGACAATGATCTCTCCTTAACCTTTCCTGTAAACAAAGTTATGTTTAGATTCACTGTTTCTCACCAAAACATATCAAGTGTATCCGTGACACCTAACAAACATGCATAACCAATGTTTTGGAATATTATGAAACCTGTGATGTTTATGCAGTCTTTTTCTTTCTTTCCTTTCCTGTCACGTAGCTACACTTATTTTTGGCACATTATCACCACCAAACAGGTGGAATAGCATAAAAGTGGCAGCAGGAATGTGTATCGTGTCCCTCATGCACAAAATACAAACAAAATGGAGCCCTTATTCATACATTTACCATTTGCTACATTTGCTGCTCATATGAATCATCTTTAGCCTGCAGCATGGCTCTAAGGATGTCAACGTTTGCCCACTACTAGACTGAAATATTTCAACAAATATTGGGAAGATTTAGATGAATTGATTTTATTTGGTCCACCAGAGATGTGTCCTACTGCCTTTGGTACTGACTAGTGCTAGCTAGTACTAGCTAATAAAGCAGTATCACATGAGAGAGAGCGCTATGTTGTATTGAATATTAGCATGGTTATTAGCATATTAACTAGCTTGTGAGCTAATATAGGTCTACACGTTACTGCAGGCCAGCATTTGAACAGGTGAATTATGCCTCACAGTTGTCATGAACAGGAAAACTGTTTTTTTGTACCAGGCTGTAAACATGTAAACATGTTTATCTCTGCTGTGAAGTTGGACATGTAGACTGACTCACTTCTAGAGCCAGCTTCAAGTGGCTGTTCGAGGAACTGCAGTTTTTGGCACTTCTACATAGTCTTCACTTTACTGCCATGGAGGTAGCCACTTGATTAGCAGTCATGAAAAGCCTATTGCTAACTTACACAAATTATCTCAGCCTTTAACACGGCGCGTGCGTGTTTCATGGTATCACTGTTGTTTCATGGCCAGTTATTGTTTGCATACAGACATAAGACATAATTGACAAGACATAATAGATGTAACTGTGTCTATACGCTGTGTGTATGTGAGAGACCATGCCAAGCCCTCTGGTTATAGAGGGGCCTCTTTGGTCCCATGGGCTTTAAACCCTGTGCACCAGAGGACCTCTATCTATATTCAACAGCTGCTGCTGCAACCCTTCATCTTCTCTCTTTTTCTTCTCCTGGCTCTTGTAAACTCATTCTCTTGCCTTCAGTCGATTGTCTCTCTCGTTATATGTTCTCCACCTGCCTCCTCTGTCGTTTTTGATCTTGATTGTTTTTCACCCTCTCTCTTTCTCTCTCTTTGTTGGTGTTTATGCTGATTATATGTCTTTATTTTTCTACTCTAACCACTTCTCCTCACTGATTGTTCTCCTCTTCTGTTAAGCTCAGCCTTGTTTTTCGGCTTTTGTTTGCCCACCATCACTGATTCTCACATTTTGATTTTGATTCTGTTGATTATTGCAGTTTTTAATTCTCTCTCTCTCTCCCCCTCTCTCTCTGTCCGTCTGCATCTTGGTCTCTCTCTTTTTTTCTTTCCCTGAAACCCACCGCCTCTTTGTCTCCTGGCAGACAGCAGCAGATTGCAGGCTGGACAGGGCATGTGGGTGTTTGACATGGCGCACAAAGCTGAGGGCTATGAACAATGCCTACATGTACGAGCATAATTTGATATATAATCTGCACATGGACACGCGCTCACGTATGCACACACAGTTTGCTTTCCATTTCAGCTTTCTACATCAGCATGCGTGCACATAATTGGAAAGACATCCGTTAAATTATACAAACACACAAACAAGTAAGTGTTGCTATGCCAAGCTGGACTGACAGAGTTTACAGAATGTACATTTATGCTGTTATCTTATTTATGCAGCACAGGAGCAGATTAGTGCTTTAATGGTGGAGAACAAACAATTGTCAAAGGGTTGTTTTTCATTCAGCTTATATAACTGACTCATTTTGTTCACACCGATAAAGACCACATCATGATTTCTCCCTCTCCCCCTCTCTCCCACTGCATGTTTGTACTGTGTAATATTTCAAATGGTTCATTGGAAACAGAGTCAGCCCTAATCAGTTCTGATGGGAAGCTTGTTTGTACCTGCAGCTGTGATTACAGCAACTCAAACACAACAGCTAAACAGTTCGTCATATTAAGAAATAAGAAGAAGTACACAAAACTGAAGCTTGGGTTCTGCCAAACTGTCTCCCGCCTCTGTCACAAACAAATTATTTTATGCAAAGCTGTAAAATGGGAGGTCATTGTGGAAATGTTCACACTCAACATCTTACTCTGCAGTAATGTGGCCTGATTTTCAGCTACAGCTCCTGGGAGTGGCATGAATTGTATTTTTTTCTTCATAAAATAGGTTAGAAAAGAAGCACTGAGTGGCATGAGAAAAACAACTAGACTTTCTTGGCAGATTGAAACAGTAATTCTCATCTAATCTCAATATATCAACTCAATATATCGGCCTCAAAATATTTACTTAAGAAAGTTTGGAAAGAGATCAAAAGACTGAACTTTGCGGCTCTGACAGAAATTGAAATACTCTTTTCTTGATGCAGGTTATTTCACTGTCTGAGTATCTACTGATTGAACACCAGGCAGTATGTTAAACCATGGCAACACAGAAAGGGAGTATGAGCTGCTGTGTATAACCTTTATCCAGTTTTCATCTTATTAAAATAGATAAAAATGCGAAATTGAAACGTTAAACTAATAAACTGTTGTACGATTAGTACAATAAAAACCTGTATACCGCCTTGCAAGCCAAAATGTTGGTTTTAGTTAACGTTTAACTCACATAAATATTCACACATTTTTTACTTTTCATCATGATTATTTCCCATAATTCATTAGGCTATTGATCATACAAAAAATAGTACTTTGCTGTGATGAATTTGTAGCATAGATGTACAATAAGACCTGGATACGCCGGCGCCGCTCAGCCTTGATTCCAATTTTGCCCAGTGGCCACTGTAGTGCAGTGAGAAATTACCCTGCCACCCCAAGAGCATTTTCTCCATTCAGCACCATCATAAAAGAGACTCTCTAAAACTAAGGACATCTCAAACTTCAAACCAGGTAAATTATGACTCTTAATGTTATGATTTTTTTTTATTCATGGATGTTTTATAATTGTAAAACTTTCCTTGAGCCATGAAAAGTGATGTTGAAGTGACATTACAATGTGAAGCCTATGGGCTGAACAGGAACATATTCAGTAGGTCACAAAACAGGAAGTAAAGTCAGAAACTAGAAAACTTCCTTACCATATGTGCCAGGCGAGCATTCTCATTGCACTGAATAGGCACTGTCTTTGGTATCCAGTTATAGACTACATCCATTATTTGTAGTACTCCCTACAGTGGTGGTAAGTTGAGTATAAATGACAGATAAATGATGTGTGTGTGTTAAAATGGAATGTGACATGAAAACCAACCTAATAAATGTGCTCGTGAACTGAAAAGGATGAAGAATAATTGTGAGCTCAAACATGAAAGAATCCATCCTTGAAAGCCTGGAAGAGAACATATTATTCAAGCCATTGATAAACTGGTGTGCATCTGGATTTTATGTCTAGCTTGTTGTTGAATGGCTTTTACAGGCTGAGAGGCAGCAAGGCTCCTATAATACTAAGGGGTGCAGGGGATTATTGGTGTATTTTATCCCAGACTGCTGGTGCACACATAATCACGGTTTAGAGCATCCTCCTGAGTAATATGGTGTTTATGTAAAGGGCAGAATCACGTGTACTAACTAAAATGTTATTTTTTATAGCAGATTATATGGCAGTAAAAAGCATTAGCATGGCAATTGGTGAGTGTATTAAGACCAATTGAAAATATTAACATGCAAGACGGTGCAGCTTGTGTGGCAGCTTGTTGTTGGGAGCAGCTCTCATGTTCATTCTCTTTTTCCCATATCTTAACATTTTAAATCTCTAAATTTATTTTTTAATCTTTATCCCTGTGGGCTCAATAAAGTTTATTTTGTTTGAATAATTATAGCAATAATAAGGTGTTTGCCCCATAGCAAAAATGATCGTCTCTTTCCTCGTACAAGGGCTTGAATACAAGACTCATGGAGCTTGTATGGATTTAATGCATTGGGTTATGTAACGTGCTCCCACTCACTGTACAACCCCCAGGACAATAAGGATAGAATGTAAAACTGTTGGTTTGTGGCCAATATATATCTGTCCCTTATACATTACATCCAGATTACATAAGAAACCTTTATTGTCCATCAAAAGATGAAATGTCCTTTCTTCAGGCTTGAAAGAGACATAGCTGAGTCGCTGTTATAGATAGGATCAAGACCTCAAATGAATCCTATCTCTGGCTGCATTAGAGCCTCTGCACTTTAAATGAATCTTGTTTGAACTGAAATAATGTCATTTAATGCAATGCACATTCCCCAATTAAACAAATCAGGATGTTCAGGTAGTTATGTGGGTTAAGATGATGACATTCCCGGTTCAATTTCAGTTGGAATCTTTGTTGCATGGCACCACCTGATCTCTTATCGTCTTTTTTTCCTGTCATTTTTCAATGTAACATCATCAAATAAAGACAAATATCAGAGTTAAACAGTGTTTCTACTTCTCATAGTGGATGTCTGCATGTCTGATGAGTATAAGCATATGTCTTTTACAATTGCAGACACTGCTGTGAATTTATGTACCGTATATGCATCCCTACACCCACACACACATACTGTACATAAAATACGGTCTTTGAGCAGTCAGGTATGTTTTATTTAGGTGACTGAACTGCTTTCAGTCACTATGCTCAGAGCTTGGCCCATGTATGATTAAATATGTTGAACTGTGTGGGTAGGAGTGAAATGGCTTTTCTGCTAATGACGCTAGCTTGCTAATTCATTGATTGAGTGGCAATCCAAGCCTGTGTGTCGTGTTAGCATGTATCTGGTTGGCTGTGTTTAATTTTAGCTGGTTGGCTGATGTGTTTGGTTCTTCACTGACGAACAGGCGGGTTAACTGAAACTGACACAAGACTAGCTCTCTTATCTTTTTTCCCCTCTTCAGTCTTTGTGTGTTTTTCTCTCACGCTGTCTTCCTCACATGCAGTCACTGGTTTCAGGTCATCTACTTTCTTCTGCCCTCTCTGCATTTCCACTCCATTGGTTGTCTCTTAATTTACTCCACATAAATCCTGACAAAACAGATATTCTTTTAATTGGACCTGGTATCTTTGTCACTGCAGTTGTCAAATATCAAACCAACCCCTAAGAATCTTATTATCATCTTTGACCGGTATATGACTTTTAACATCATGTTACCATGCTTGTCCAGCCTTTAGTCTTCTTTGGCTGAGAAACATCTAAAAAATCAGACATGTCTTGTCTTCCACACTTTTATTTATTTATTTTTCTCCCTTCTAGACTATTGTAATTCCCTCTACACGTGTCTCAGTCAAGCTGCTATAAATCACTTACAGTCCGAAATTCACCTTCCAAGCTATTAACTACAACTAGCCGTCTGTCCCACATTACCCTTGTTCTTGTAGCAAGAACTACAAAGATCATGCTGATTACATATGACATGTTAACATGCGCATGACTTTGCCCCCAGTTATATGTCTGATTTCCTCATTCCTCATTCCACTCCTCGAGTACTCCGTCCCTCAGATCTTGGCCTTTTATCCTTCCTCTGCTCTAGCTGCAAAACAAAAGGTGAAAGAAAAGGTTTAGCCCCAGCCCTCTGGAGTTATCTTCCCCAATACCTCAGATTTGCTGAATATTTGGACTGTTTCTCCTTAAACTCCATCTCTGTAGCCAAGTCTTCTTACAGATCTCTTTCCCTGTCCTTATTTTTGTTTGGTCTCTCTCTTGTGCTGTGTTTCATTTTGTATTGTATTCCTTTATTTTTCCTTTGCACTTCTTTTTTAACTGTGTGTTTTAAGAAACGCTCCACGAATAAAGCTTTACTTACTTACTCACATGCTTACTTACCCCTCTGCCCCTCCACTCCATTTCTCATCTCCACTGCATCACTTTACTCCTCAAGTCCTTGAGCGCTCCCTCTAATGGCCTCACCTCAGATGTGATCCCTCTCTCCGTGTCCCTCGGGGTCACACAGACGTTTGCCCAAGGCTTCATGCTGCACTGCACTCATTCAAAATACCCCCTGCCTTTCAATAGCACAGAATACACACAAATAAAATTAGACTTGCACTCAGGATACACACCTCTCGAAAGAGACAGATGGGCCTCTTAATGTGATATATGCGCTGCCTTTCAGGACCAATACACACAGATGGACACAGTGTCCATAAAGCATGTTCACTGTGCGTGAAGGAAAATATTGATGCAGCACTTTTATAGTGACAATATGGCTTTACATAATGTTTTAGTGATAAAGATGATGTGTGAAGTCTCTTCTCTTTCACACACACACACACACACACACACACACTGCCTTGTGCTCTACTGCACAAACTTCCCTGAGCAGACAGCGAGTCACGGGCGAGGATAAGGTGTTGACAATAATCTTAAGCGCTCTTTAAACTGTCTGTGTAGTCGTGTAGCTGACTGTGTTTGTGTTGGCCTTCACAGGGGAAGTCGTACGTGTTTGACCAGGTGTTCCCTACTAACACCACCCAGGAGCAGGTCTACAACGCCTGTGCCAAGCAGATTGTCAAAGGTGAGTCTGTTGCATGGTTTGACTTTTGAATCCAAGATGCATGAGTGACACAAAACAGCTTGAATCACTGTATCCTTGGGTTCACCTTAACAGCTTTGTCGGTTTACGCTCTATTCACTGGCTGCATGCATTCGCAGCTTGTTACAAGCGAGTGAGAAAACCAATTTCCATGATATGATGTAGTCACACAACCTACAGAGCATCAGAATTCACTGATTAACAAGATACATGCTTATCACAGCACAGCGAGACTGGTGTCTAGATCAAACGAAAACCAATACCCTTGAGAGTTAAATCTTCTTTACTTGGCTCCTCGGGCCGTCTGGATCTCCCTGCATCCGTCTGCTTTTTTTTCCCTCTGTTATGGTTTCTTTTTTATTACGCCACCTTCAAAGCAAGCATGAATCTTTATTGAACTAGTTCTAGATGGAGCATGAAAAAGAGATTGATTTGGTAAGAAAGATTACTTAAAGGAGTGTGAGATTACCTTGTAGTCTGAGGACAGACGGAAATAATATTTTTTAAAAAAGGCGATACGTATTGCAGAGCTGGGTTGGAAAAATTCAAGGTTAGGGATTTTGCAAAATGAAGAAATGAGATGAAAAGTGAGATTTGAAATGTGTTAGGGGAAAAAGGGTAGCACAGAGGTCAGGCAAGGCCAGAGAAAGGTTTGGAGGTTTGGTTTACTCTCCTTCTCTGGCTGCCTTTTCCTATTGTCTTGCCTCTTTCTTTGCTTGTTTCACCGTCTTCTTCTCACACTCATGCTGTCTTTCCTCTCTGTCTCTTCTCTTCTGTATTTTCCCTCTGTGGTGTCTCGTGTCCCGCTGTCTTTTTTTCCCCCTTTAAGTGACAGATTCTTTATTCTTTGCTCTTTAATGTTCGCTCTGTTTCGTTCTCGCTATGACCAGTGTGGAGACATATTGCTGAGCTGGGAGATGCAAGACTAAAAGCAACACAGGCGAGGCAGGAGAGAGGGGTGAGGGGAAGGGTAGTTTTCAGCTGAGAGCCTTTGTGATTAGTCTGCGGTCAGCTGACCTATGCCGGCCAGCCTTTCAAGTTGATGTGTTTTTTTCTTCATCCATGTTTGACTTTTACCCTGGGGGGTTATTAGACTGTGTCAGCAGTATGACATTTAGCCATGTGCTGCTTTTATAACCTCAACCGGTAAAGAGGTGTTGCTTTCACTGTGGCTTGTACCAGATGAATGGACAGAATAATATATCTATATTTGCTTTGTATTTCACAGAGTGCCTCCTGCTGACTTTAACACTGCAGGTAGATGTTGTTTATTGTGTGCAGCCACACAGGTCATTCAGCACCTAACCAAGCTTAAATGCCATGTACTTCTAAGTGAACACAGACTTTTCGAGGCACAGTTTGATCCATCTTTGGAGCAAAGGTCAAATATATTTGTACAACTTTGTGTTTGCCCCCCTGCCTGTCGTATTGTTTACATACCTGTCTTACTGAAATGCTGTCAGATTTTCTCTTTCACAGGCGCTTTCACTGCCATTCTTCATTGTCACATTCTTCTCCGCTTCCCTTTCCCTTCTTTCTCATTATAGATGTACTGGGTGGATACAATGGGACTATCTTTGCCTATGGGCAGACGTCCTCTGGAAAAACACACACCATGGAGGTATGGTATTGCTAAATAATTCAAAAAGTAGACTTCTTCCTGTGGCACACACACATTTTTTTTTTAAATAGAGTATCTCCTGTGCTCGTCCTGACAGTACATCTCTCTCCATCGCTCACTATCTGTCTTTACCAGCCTTCTGTGGGAACTAACCTCCTTTACAGCTCTCTCACTGGGAAACAACCCTGTTTCAAAGTCAAAAACCTCTCTGTTCTCTTTTCTTTAACCATTCTCTCCACTTAATTCAACCCAGGAGCCAGCATTTATCTTACTCTTCACTCACATGTTTTTATCCTTATCCTTCTCAAAGGGGAACCTTCATGATCCCGAGGGAATGGGAATCATTCCTCGGATCTCAGAAGATATTTTCGAACATATATTTGCCATGGATGAGAACCTAGAATTCCACATAAAGGTTGGTGTGAATCTCTATGCGTGTCCCATCATGTATACATTTGTGCAGTTGTCATGCAGGGATGTACATGCTCAGTTTAGTCACTTTGATACAATTCGCTTATGTAATCCTCACATTGATGGGCTGAGTAGGATCATCCAAGCATAAGTAAATCATGATATATAAACCACGATAATCCTGCAATATTTGTTGTGTCATTTTCCCCTTTTTATACCAAAGTCTTCTAATAGAGGATAATACCTTGTCAGACCCAGAGGAGGACAGATTACTGCAACATCATTTTGCATATTTGCACAATGAGCATCTCTACATCATTTCTCTGTCTGTGTCACTTCTTTTTTGTGTCTTTCCCAGTTTTTTTCTAACATCAATTGCCACATGTTTATTTATTTATTTATTTATTTTTTGCTGCAGGTCTCCTACTTTGAAATCTACATGGATAAAATCCGGGACCTGCTGGATGGTGTGTTTATGCACTGAACACATGGCATTAAAGCACATATTTATGGATACTCTACAGGTTTTAGCAGTAATGAGTTGGAAATTCAAACCCTTATAGCTACATATAGGTGCATGAGTATGAACTGTAACCTTGTCATCAAGGGCGTAATTTCCTCTGGGGATGGTGGAGCGGTACCCCACTTTTTAAAATCCTAAGGTGGAGGTTGTTGGGGCTGTATACAGCCTGATAGGAAAGCTGCAGCCATAACTGCAGCCATAAGTACTTACAACTTGGTTGCATATCTTCGGGGTAAAAAATAAAATAAATCAACATTTTTATATAGACACTTCGGAAACACACACTTATGCCCTTTGTTGACATGGTAATAAGTGTGAGTTATCATAACAGTGTAAAAACTCAAGAAGGTTTGACTGATGAAGTTGAATTGAAAAAAAACCCAACAACCACAATTCCTCCCCTTATACTTTCCTGCTTCAGACAATAAAGCTTTATGGTTTTGTGCATTATACACACAGGGGCACCACAACAGTGCAGTTCATGGTCTTATCACTGAGATATAAAAGCAGTGTAAAATGATGGAGAGGCCTGGATGGGGAGTTGTGTGCAGCATCCTTGTGATTGCATCTTTAATTGAACCAGAGACAGCGGTGAAAGCCTCCATCTGTATGCAGGGGAGTTCATAGCAGCTGAGGGACATTTAAGCTTTGAACAACAAAAAAAGAGTTGACAAAAAGCGAGATGAATGGAGGCAACAGCACCCTGTGGACCTACGTCAACATAAAAAAAAGTGACCGCAGGGAGATAAAATGCGAAACATAGACACACACATGCGAACTGTCGCCAAGGAAAAAACAGCCTCCGCAATCCAGTGAAATGTAATTGTCAGTGACATGATAGGACTTTCAAACCTGAATGACTAATGTAGGAATTGGAGCCAATAATGGGCTTTGCCAAAAAATGTGTATTTCATTCATTGACATTAGCAGAAGCATCTGCTTAACCTCTCAGTGACTTTGGCAAAAATAGTTCAGTTCCACTAAAAACATTAATAGCTAGAGCTTCTTGCTGAATACACGAAGGGAACATAGCCTGGTTATAATTGTGAACATGCAGATGCAGATTTGCACACACCCATGCTTCGGATAACACAATGCCTCTCTCTTTATCTTCCCTAACTCCCTAGTGACAAAAACTAACCTGTCAGTGCATGAAGACAAACACAGAGTTCCTTATGTGAAGGTGAGTCATCAGCAGTGTCACATGATTCGGTTTGATTTCTCTCCATTTATTTTGTAGATATAAATTATGTTGTGGGTGTATTTTAAAAGAATAAGTCGACATTTTGGGAAATATGCTTATTTGCTTTCTGCTGGAGAGTAAATTGAGATGTTTGATAATTATTATCAAATCTGTCTTTTAAATATAACCAAGGCTGCAGCCTGCCAGTGATTAGCACCGGTACTGGGGACAGGACGAAACAGCTAGCCTGGCTGTGTGAAAATCCACATATCAACACCTCTAAGTCATTAATTAACATGTTCCATCTCATTTGTTTAATCCGAACAAGTAAGAAAACGTTAGTGTCGTGTGCTGTTTCTTGGTGTGACTTCCTGGTGTCTCTGCTGGTTGCAACTGTGTAGAGCCAAGGAATAGTCAAAGACACAACCCTTCATAAAACAGTAAATTGTAGTTTTCACAATTTTGGTTTGTATGGATTAAACAAACAAAATATAATAGCTGGTAGTTGGGTTTTGTTGCTGCCTGACAGAGACAGGCTAGCTGTTTCACCCTGTTTTTAGTATTTTTGCTTAGCTAAGCTAACAGGTTTCTGGCTATACCTTTGAGTGGTGTCAATCTTCTCATCTAGCTGACATTACTCAACACCAGACAGCATAAATAAGCATATTGTAAGTCGCTTTGGATGCAACTGAGCCTAAAATGTGGAACTTTTGCTTTAAAGTTTAAGGATACTCATTTGAACTAAAGCAAATGACAAACTCATCCTTGTATGATTTTATGTGACTGTGTTTGTGCAACTTAAAATGGTAGTAATTATGGGAATGTTCATTTGCAGATACAGTATGTTTGTTGGTGCACATATGTATGCATCAAGGCTGTAGAAAATAAATGCAAATACATTTTTGCACGTGTCTTTCTTTCATTAAGGGCTGCACGGAGCGCTTTGTCACAAGCCCCGAGGAAGTGATGGATGTGATAGATGAAGGGAAGGCCAACCGTCACGTTGCTGTCACAAGTGAGTCACACTGTTAATGTTCTGACACTCACACTGTCAGACAATTCATGTGAAATGTTTTTCACAGGTTAAGTATAAAAAAAACATTAAGGTGCAAAGGTGAGAAATGCATGATGAGGTGCAAAGTGAACATCGCACTTAACAACTCGGTCTAAGAGAAATAATGAATTGAATGACATTTTATTTAAGGAGTCTGAATTAAAGTCTCTCCTCTCCTCACTTTGTACTTCAGACATGAATGAGCACAGTTCCCGCAGTCACAGCATCTTCCTGATAAACATCAAACAAGAAAACGTGGAGACAGAGCAGAAGCTGAGTGGGAAGCTGTACCTGGTCGACCTAGCTGGCAGTGAGAAGGTAGGACAAATGGGGTGTTTTCCTCTAAAAACATAAAAAATGCAGCAGGATTTTGTAACACTGCATCTCCTCTCAGAAATGGTGGTTTCAGACATCAAAGAAGCAGATAAACAATGCATTAAAGCAAGCTCTGAGCAAGTGCTCAATTCATGGTCCTGCACTACATTTGTATTAAATCTTACATTATAAAGAATCTGTTTTAGAGATTCTTCTTCTTCTTCTCTGAGGTTAGTAGCTGATGTCACTGATGCAATATCAGGGTTAGTCTTTGCTCATTTTGAAGAGTCCTCACAGTTCCACTGATGGAGACAAAAAAATAATTTTCTGAGAAATCTCTCAAAAATGAATTTTCTCCATTCAGATGAGCTCTCAAGATCATGAAATTATGTGAGAATCCATCCTGCCAGACTTCAAGCCATGCACATGTGTTCGAACCACAGTGGTTCGGATCAGTCAGAAGCTCCTGCCAGCTATGCATGAGCTACAGGCATGGTTTAACGCTAACTGTGAGAAGTGTTTGCTCAAAAACAATAATGATGGCTGCGTAGATTCTGTTAGCATCAGTTATATCAGAACATGAGAGTATTTCCTGATTGAAAGAAGAGAAAAGGACGGCACTAAAGATTTATCTTGATTTAAAAGATGTTCTCTCTCTTCTCCCCACTGCCCTCGTTATATGTTCTCGATCTGACCTGATAGGTTCATCCGAGTATTCTTTTGAAAGTGCCTGTCTTTTTCCAAGCAGTTGCCAGTGATGGTTCTGTGTAACAAACCGTCTGGCACAGTCAGGTTAGTTTCAGCCAAGACAGAGGACAAATGAGGAGAGCCGCAAACGACTAATTGTTCCAATTTAAAGGCCTTTTAGGTTAAATCTGAGTCAGCTCGCCTCATCACACCATCTCTAAAACAATTTATCTCCAGGACATAGGTCACACTGGAAAGCAGACAGAAAATACATTAAAGACTCTTGGCTCTTGCTTGTAGTCTTTTGTTGATAGTGTTGATGCAAACTATAGAATAGTGTGTGCTTAGAGTAGTAGATAGCTATACGGTCTGAATAGATGCTGACGATTGTGGTTTGTAGCTAATAAGTGCTGATGCTGCATCTGTAAGTTGTCATCCCTGGGGGTGAGATAGGAAACAGTTCTGCTCCAACAACTTCTTAGACGTTGATACAAAATATTATTGACTGTACAGGAAGCTGGTGCATGCGCCACAGAAAGCTTTGATGGGACAACTAGCTCTCCTCTATAATTAAGCTCCTCATTATCTTGCTGTAAATAATTGTATCCCATGACGATAACAACACAATATGGCGTGCCTTTCCTATTAAAGTACAGTGTCTTACATAAACTGTCTAAAAAGCTGGATGACTGACTGTTTCCTGTCTGATTTTGGCACTTAGTAATTAAAGAGAAAATAGAGATTCTGAGACTGTAATTTGAGTTTACTTGGTTGTTTAATCTGGAGTAAATATTAATTCAGTATCTTTATTATTGAAATCTTTATTCACCTGTTGAATTGTATGCTCGCCTGTATGCAAGTTCAACACTTTTTCATGTCCTAGTGGCCTGCTGAGGACTAATTAAAAGACTTGCTTGGTTAAGCTAGCAATTAATTATAAGTGATTCATTGGAAGTGTACCAATTGAACACTGTCTGCATTTTCCCTATAATTAGTACCAAATTACATTCTCATGGAACCTTCGCACAAATCTACAGTTACAAGTCATTTAATTGCTAGGAAAGTAAAAGAAATTGCAGCACAAATTAAAGCAGAACTGGAAAATAAATGGATTTTCATATATATACTTTATGATCTAATTCCTCCTATGTGTGTGTGTATCTGTGTCAGGTCAGTAAGACAGGTGCAGAGGGAGCAGTGCTGGATGAGGCCAAGAACATCAACAAGTCTCTATCGGCCCTGGGGAACGTCATATCAGCCTTGGCCGAGGGAACGGTACAGTGGAGAAAATTTCTGCAGTCTTTCTTATCTATCAGGCCTCCAGTGTATCTTAGCTACCTAATGCCTTTCCTCTTAATTGTTTGTTTTTTACAGATACCTGATACTTCCTGCCAAAGCAATATGTTTTACAAAAGGCTGCGGTGAATTAGTTGAAAGTATTAGATTAGAACCGCTTAAATGTCTTCAGTGTCTTCGATTTGTTGAGTGTCAACAGACAATCAAAGCCAGACTGCAAAGTGTTGTTTCAATGCATCAGCCCAGTCTCTCCTCCATTAAACCTTAAAGGAATAGTTCAACATTTTGGGAAATATGCTTATTCGCTTTTCTTGCTCCCGGTACCTCTTTTTAGTTTAGTTAGTTTAAAAAGATCTGTCCTAAGGCATTTAGTTTCTGACTCTGGGAGAAAAGCAAGAAAATAGTATGATTTCCCAAAACTACTGTATCTCTGAACTCTCTTTAACAAAGTCACACACATTTAGGCTTTTATGTGATCTCCTTTTGATAACTAATGTAATATTTTTTCACTTTCATTCACGGAGCCTACCCTGAAACTGTTTGGAGTCCCCTTTGGGGAGATCTGCCTCCCACTTTGAAAACCTCTGGCCTAAAATGTTGTGTGTGGGAGACTTCAGGAAGTTACTGTTCTGGTCACATGACTCCCTCAGAAAACCTAAACTTGTTATATGTATGCCCATAGGTTTTGTATGAAGGTTGTATTAAACAACGAAGATATAATGTGTTAATTAGTGACCTTTAGGCTGTTAGGACAGAGCCAGGCTAGCTGTTTCCCCCTGTTTACAGTCTTCGTGCTAAGCTAAGCTAACCAACTTCTATTGTTGGCTTAATATTTACCCTACGGACATGAGAGTGGTATCAATCCTCTCGTCTAACTCTGGGGAATAAATGTATTTTCCCCTTTAACAATATTTTACTTGCCTTAATCACAGTCTTTCCTAATGGTAACTATACCATTGTGACCATGCACAGATATTGTAGAAAGCAAGAATTTTATGTCACAGGACGTAATCCGGGATTTTGCTGAATCCTGCCATATTGATATTCTTGTCTTGCAGTTGGATGGATGCTGCAGTGAGTCTTCTTATCCATAATCCACAATGCTGCTACAGCTGCTAACTTATTTCCATCTATATATATCTACATTCTGACCCCTCTATAGTCCTTCCAGGCTTCATCATAGTAATTAAAACATTCACCGTTTGCCATCTCTCAACTCTTAGGGAACTCCACATGAAACGGAAAGCCTCACAGACTGTAAATGCCTCACAAATCTTTCAGAAATCTACTGGCATTCATTTTTTATTCATTGAGCAAGGACACAGTCTTTTTGAACACGTTCCAAAGGTTAAAAAGGTAATATTGTGAATGATGCAGCAGACAGCAGACGGAGAGAAATCTCTTATTTCTTTGTTCTGTGCTGATGCTCACATCACCATATTTTTCATTTAAAAAAAAGAAAGGCATGAACATGGTGGTATAGCAATTCAGAATGTCTTCCACAATCTTTTAATCCTCTTCTGTCTGTCTTTTTATGCCTTTCTCACTGTCTTTGATTCCCTTTTCTTGCTCCTTCTCTTTATCTCATTGCAGAAATCCCACGTGCCGTACCGTGACAGCAAAATGACTCGCATCTTACAGGATTCATTAGGCGGGAACTGTCGCACCACCATGTTCATCTGTTGCTCTCCCTCGAGCTACAATGATGTAGAGACCAAATCCACCTTGATGTTTGGCCAGCGGTAACTTGCTTCCATGCTACATTGCCATGCACTGCTGCACTGTGCAGCACCACACACATCTCTGTCTCGCTCAGCTGCAGCTGTTGGGATATTTTTCTGCTGAAATGTGCTCAACTCCGATATGCTGTTCACATATTACTGCATCCAACTTTGCTTTTGACGACCTGCACCCTGCTTTGGAGTCAGGGTCTGTGTTGCAATTTGATTTGTAATCGTGCTGGGATTTCTTAAAGAGCATCTTTTCTAATCTTAAGGGTAAGCTGCACTCATAGAAGCAGAGACTTGGTTTACTTGCCAGCTTTCGACTGCTTACTGTCAACTCAAAGAAACCCACAGATGGAAAGAAAGATCCCCAAAAAAGCCTCCCAATGAGTTCCTTGAATAGAGACATGAGAGTTGGTTGAAATAAATAATGTATGACTGAGCAAAGGCAGTGTCAGAATACACAGTACACATTTGAATTTTACTAAGCAGAAAATTTGGTCTCTTATCTCCCTCTGTCAGCCCCAGTAGCTGCTGAACGCAATGATCAATCTCTTGATCAAATCAACATGACGCCAAAAATACTATGACATGATATCAAACAACCTTTTGTCACATTTCATTTGGATATTTTAGTGTTATCAACATATCAAGTGACTATATACTTTCAGAACAAGATACAGGTTTGAGGAGAAACTATAACATTAAAAGCCGCCCATCCATTTTCTTCTACTTATTTGGGGTCGGGTTCTGGGTCTGCCCCGGAGTCCCCTCCCAGTTGGATGTGCCGGGAACACTTCCAAAGACAGGCCCACAGGGGATCCACCTCAGGTAGCAACTTTCAACATAAAATAGCAGCGACTCTACTCCCCCAAGCTCCCTCCGGATGTCCGAGCTCCTAACCCTGTCTCTATATGCTTTAGTCGAAACCCAAAGCTGATGGCCATACGTGAGGGTTGGAACATAGATGGACTGGAAAATCAAGAGCTTTGCCTTCCAGCTCAGCTCGGCTCAGCAGCCCTCTTCCCCTCAGTTGTCCCGTACAGTGTCTGCAACGCCACACCAACCCGTCGGTCCATCTCATGCTCCACTTAAAAGTCTCGTGCTGAAATTCAGTATTCAGATTAGGGTAAAAAATGTAGGTGTTTTTTACTATTAGAAATCGACTTTCTATGGTTGGATGGTTTGGTTACATAGTGTACAGATGCAGTACATAAATTAGCCATTACCACTTTGTTCAACATTAACTTTATTCCCACCTGATGTTTGATTATCAGCCATATCAAAATAAAGTGCTATCTAAATTCTGATGTGATGAGACAACTCTGGATAGGACTGTTTGTCATAATATCAGGTAATAAATGACTAAGCACAACAGTGTTTTCTCACTGGACTGTGAAATTAAGTGATCGCTACTGATGTGAAATTCACTGCCAGAGCTGCGTGCTGCACCTGTAAGCATCATGAATGTTTCATAATTGAGCGATGATTTATAGCCACATACATTACTCTATCCTCTTATGAACTGCATGATTTCAATATTTTGGTGTGAATGTGTTTTAAGAGGTCTGGAGCATATTTTCAATTCTTGGCTTCTTATACCTCCCTCTCCCCACATGCCCCATCACAGTTGGCAGAAACCCAATTTGCATACCAATTAATGAGATGCAAGCCCATTTTCATTGAGCAGCCAGGGCTGAAATACCCTTGTTGACAGTTCCCATATTCTCTGCTGTTCTCTCATACTTTCTTTTTTTAATTCTTTTCTCTATATTTTCCTCTCACTCTCCTACCCTCACACTGTTTCCTTCCCTTTCTCCCTTTTCTGCTCTTTCTCTGTTTCTTCTCACACCCCTCCAAATAGAGCCAAGACCATTAGAAATACTGTATCAGTGAACCTGGAGCTCACGGCAGAGCAGTGGAAGAAGAAATACGAAAAGGAAAAGGAGAAGAACAGGTCAATGAAGGAGACTGTTCAAAGACTCGAAGCTGAGCTGAACCGCTGGAGGAACGGTAATGCCCATGCTGATATTATGCTGGCAGCTCTTCTAGGGAAGAGCTGTGAAATCTGTTGCCCAGGAGTTTTGACATATCTGAACATTTTATATTTAGTGTGAGAGTAATATGTTTATATTTTTAGCCACACAAGCAGGGTCGTGGTAGACCCACCACTTCTATGCCATGACATTTTGTACAGACATTCATGGTCCTGAGAGGATAAATCCTAAGAACATTTGTGATTTTTCATCTAACACCACAGTTCGTTTCACACTTCTGTTTTTAAGTGAATTGTTTTGCCAACTATTGGGTGGGTTGCCATGGAATTTGTTACGCACATTTATATCTAACCTGTAATATAACTTATTTTATCAAGCATCAACAGGTGAAATTATTAATTTGACTATTTTAGTTTATGACCAGATATCTGCTATATGAATTATTCCTAATTTATTCCCATCATCCTCAGCTGTAGTTTGTGCCTGTTGCTAATTAGACATGCTAAACTAACATAGTGAGCATCGTAAGTATTATTCCAACTAAGGATCGGCATGTTAGCATGCTGAGTTAGCATTTAGCTCCAAGTACTGCTGTACTGTTGGTAACATGGTTGTAGACTTAGTCTTGTTAAATTACTGCAATAAATGACACAAAACTAATTAAATTTGTTGATTGTGAAGCAGGACCCGAAGTCATTTTTCTTCCTGCGATAGTAAAAAATGCTGAGAGTGCTGAGAGTCAACTGCAGAGAGCACAGCATGTTCCCCTATAGAAAATCTTCACTTCACCCCCTCTCCTTGTTTCAGTCTCTCGACATGCATGGAAGAATACTTACTTACACGAATGAAAATTTTATCAGCCTGCTAGCCTGCAGACATTATTTTTGAGTCTGCGTAAGTGCAGCTTTAACCTCATTTGATATCATCTCAATACATGCCAGTGGAGATATGGGAACGGAGCAGCCAAAAAGACTTGCTGGACTTGTGCCCAAAACACTTAAAAATCCCTTTTTGTCTGTTTCTATTTGATATTATTCACTTTTACACTTTGTATAATTGGATTCCCCTCACATTGTGCTGAAGGGAAGAAACACTGGTGGCTTCCTTAGGTATTAATATTCCTCACAGTGATAACAGCTAATCACATCTACAGAGAAATCACAACATACACTGATCCTCTCCCGTGTAAGCATTGCACACACATACATGGACACACACATTTCTAAGTATCTTCTCCTGCTGTAGGTCAATTCAAATGTCAGAGCTCTCAATGGTAGTGATCGGTTGACATTCAAGCTGTGTAATGAATCCTGTTTTTCTTGACGATCATTCCCTCTGTGCTTGACCTGAATTTTAACAGTGCTTTAACATCTTTATTGAACACCTATCAGTGAAGATGATTCATTTTATTGCTTCATCCCTCTCAGTTACTCTCCTTCTCCTTCACACACACAAACACAATCTCTCCCTCTGTTTCTCTCTCACACAATTTAGTACTTTTAATTTCCTAATGGATCATTTTGACAACATCGTTGCCCCTATTATCCCCTCGCTGCTCCTTGTATTGTTGCCAACCTCAGGCCAGGAACTCCCTGAGACGAATGCTGTTGACCTCCATCTTGTACCACATTATCAGACTCTTTAGTCAAGGATGGCCCAAAGACAGAAGCAGCTGTCTCTTGCACTAAATTCCACCCCATCTCCTCTACAGAGTGAGGATCTCCTGCAGTGTGCAATCATGTGTTTTCAGGTTTTTGTCCAGTTTAATTGTGCAGCTCTTTTTATTCATTAGCACACCTTCAACTGGACAAGAACACCTAACCAGTGACAGGTGTCTGCCAGGTGTATTTTAAGTATGGATTACTTGTCTTAAAAGGGCAAAGCACTCAATTGATCCCAATTGATCCTCTACCTACATTATTTCTGTCAAATCAGTGCTGTCAAATACAGGGTGTCACACAAAAAGCAGTGGAAGAAGGTTCCCAAATAACACAAAGAAAAAAGAATCAACAGCAAATACCATTTGAAAGAAATGTAACGCTGATTGGATTGTTTTTTCTGTTAAAATAGTAATGCAAAGGGTGTTGTTTAGCTCAGTTGGTAGAGCATCCGCCCCATGTACAAAGGCTCAGTCCTTGCCACGGCGGCCCAGGGTTCGAATTAGACCTGTGGCTCTTTCCCGCATGTCATTCCCCATTGCGCTACAAAGTATTTAGTGGATCACCTCCTGCTTTAGTCTTATTCTGAGGTCACATCAGTGTAAACCTCTTGATGTTGCCTGAGGAAAAATATCAAGCCAGAAGCATTACCATCCAGAGTAGCAATCAGTCCAAGCCCTTTTCTGATTTCTTCATGGCATTAAGGGTCTGTACTTGTGCACAATTAGCATATTGAATGTCCTCACTCTTTCTGCATTCAAATGGCTTTTCCTTTGTGAAATACTGGGGGAGTGAGCCAAAGCCGGGTGCAAGACATCTGCTATGTTAATGGTATATAGGTTTTGTAATTTGTACTGCTGTTGCGTCTGAGTAGAAACAGATATTCATTTATAGTACAGAAATATCACAAATCTGTATTCATGAGTAAGGAAAGGATACACTAATCCCTTTTTATCCATAGGGCAGGATTTGCCAGCGACTAGAGCAATAAATTCAAAAGCAACACATTTACAAAAATATCTAATATTTTGTTCCTTGTCTTTAGGTGAGGGTGTTGTGTTACAGCATCTGAGCCCAGAATCAGACGTCGCCCTGGTGCCTCCCGAATCTGAGGAGCCACTTCTCGACATCTGCAGCCCCTGCAGCCCTTGCTCACTTGCCTCCTCCATTGTGGTTCACATCTCTGAGGAGGAGCGGCAGAAGTACGAGGAGGAGATCCGCAAGCTTTACAAACAGCTGGATGATAAGGTGATGAAAGGATCCCATGTGACCGTTTGTGTGCATGAATGTAGGTCTGTGTACACCCAACGGCTTACAGTTTTATAATGATATGCACACACAGATAGATCATATCATACATGTATTATTCATGTTAATGAATTCAGGATCAGACATATAGTAGTGACTAATCTTTCAAGTATTAGGAACAGATGTCATTTGGGAAATAGTAATGTTTTACACTGAAAATCATTAAAGCTTTAATTTATTTAACACATCATCTAAGCACATGTATGCTGTGTTCCACCAGGCTGTAATGTGTAATCGTATATATCCCATGTCGTAATCGTTTTTATCAGCAGATATTCTATTAAATATGCAGAACCAGTTGGGTGTCAGTGCAGTGGCACAGTTTCTCTTCAAAATACATACACAACCCCTTTGGCGTTTTCACACATGCAGGCCTATCCAGGTGTGTGGTTTCAGATACCGTCCAGGGTAATCCACGGGGATGCATACATTTGATGTTTTTCTCTACTCACTGATGTGGTGCAACAGCTATAGTAGACCTGATGGAGGCTATGTGTAGTGTATTTATGCTTTGAGGTTATTTTCTCTTATAGCATGCCACATATGGGGGTTACACAGGGTCAAGCGTATATCTTGAGGCCACTGTAGTGGCAGCACTACATCTTAGGTGGTTAGGTGGAGCCTTCTCTCTTTGAGACACAGATCAGCTGTATGTTTGTGTTTAGGAAAATCATTCTGATCATTACTGTAGTAACCAAAGTTAAAGGACGTGACTGACTGACTCTCTAGACACAACAGTAAATAACGCAAAAGCCTCCACAGAATCAGATAACAATGTCACACACGTGTAAACATCTGTCTTGTTTGTAGACCATAGACATAGAGTAGTTGTGGCCATGTTGCCTCTTACATGCTGTGTTTCTGATTAAAGGTAGTTTAGCTTTTTCCATTGTGTTATGCATCATTAGTTAAAGACAGACCATCAAATAACTGCTTTCAGTTATTTATTACTTACTAACATACTGTGCTTTTGTTTCTAGTTACACTCTATTGTTTTTTTCTTAAATTGTGTTGGAACTCCTACACATCTGTCATACAGTGCAAGCTGAAAATATATAGTTGTAATTGAAGACGGGACCCAAAGTAAACAAGATAGCAGTGTCTGTGAGTAATACATACACTGTAAATAAACTGCTCTATTCATTTATATGTCTCTTTGTCAAGGATGATGAGATCAACCACCAGAGCCAGATGGTTGAGAAACTGAAGGAGCAGATGCTCGACCAGGAGGAGGTAAAAGGCCTCCGTTTTACATCCTTTTCATCAGTTTGGTTAAACAGCCCACAGTCCGCAGCACCTGCAAATGTGGCAATCAAAAAACACACTTTGAAAAGAAGTCAGCTGTGCAAGGTTTATTATCTTGTCCTTGAAATGAATAAATGGAGAAGAAAAAACACTTTTCCGGTGCCAGAAAGCACTTGAAGAATATAAAGCGTTATTGTTTGATCATGAGTGTATCTGTGTTTAAAAAAGAAAATCTGTATAATCTCTATCATCAGTTTAATAAGAGCAGGTTTCAGTGGCTGCTCAGACTCAGAAAGAATGATTGGAGGGAAGGATCAATACAAAGATTGATGAAGGATTAAAGCATGTAGGCTAAAAAAACAAACAAATGCTCTCAAGTGATCTGTTATATGATTTAATATGCTGTGGATGAGTGTGACTCCACCACCATTGTTAATGTAGAGACATTTTATGAAGAAAAAAATGGTTTACAGCCTTTTTCTCACACAAATCTACAGTGAACAGGTCTGCTTTTCTGTATATGCCACTTAAGGGAGGAATAGCAATTTAAAAAAACCCATTAAAAGGTAATTAAGAAGAGTATTTACAACATGTATTCATAACAGTAGCTAAATCAGTGGTCTATACAGCCTGAACCAAGCTTTGGCCTGAAGTCTCCTGCCATGTAAAAGACTTCACATTTGCAAAATTACTCCATTCATTTCCCAAAATGGGCCTGCTGTGGGTTGAGCTGACATGATGGTAACTACTCAACCTAGTGCACCAAGCTTGTGCACTATAACATGATTTTACATCCATTTAGCCAAACAGAATGTGTATGCAATAAGGCAAAAACACATAGGCACCCTAGGTAGAACAACCTCTACATTTAATGACACCCATTCAGTGAAATGACCCACAGTGGGCTGCAGCAGTGCACATGCAAGCAAACACCACCACCGGCTGAATGATGTCAGCTCTTATGGTGTCTAGTGATAGTCTAAAATGAATATTTAAAATATGTTTTAACTACTAAATCACTCCTGTGTTGTGTGATGTTGTTTGTACACATGCTTATCTCTTATTTGCAAGAGAACAAGATAAGCCCCATAGTTATGTTTTATTAAATCACAGCAGTTGTGAATAACGAATAAGAGGCTGCTGCTTGTTGTACACAGTTGACTTTCTCTGTTCTTTTTTTAAACCAAACCATTCTTTATTTACAGTTTGTATTTAGTTGTTAAGTCTCTGTGTCCCTCAGCTTCTGGCATCATCCAGGGGTGACAGTGAGAAGGTACAGTCGGAGCTTGGCAGGCTGCAGACAGAGAATGAATCTGCTAAGACCGAGGTGAAGGAAGTTCTTCAGGCCCTGGAGGAGCTGGCCGTCAACTATGATCAGAAGAGCCTGGAGGTGGAAGAGAAGAGTGTGCAGAACAAGCTACTGGCTGAAGAGCTCGCAAAGAAAATGGTGGGTTTAGCCTGGAGGCTCAGTTTCATGCCATAAAGATGAATGTACATTACAGCGAAAAATGGACGAACAGGGAAAAACAGAAAGAATGATGAAGTGAAGAACAAAACAAAGTAACAGAGGAGAATGTCTGCATGATTGAATGGACCATTTAGGTATAAAATAATCTAACAATCCATTTAAATCCCTGTCTTTCAAGAATATGTAGAACTACTGGTTCAAAATACAATTAGAGAGATAATGAGTAAAATTAGAGAGCTGCGTGGAGGGAAAGATAAGAGAGGAAATTCTGATAAATTGCAGTCATGAGCAGATTCATGTGAGGAAAAGTATTAGGAAAGTATGAATATAAAGGATGGGAAGAGGGAGAAACCCAATTTTATTTTCAATCTAGCCAGTACTTGACATAAAACATCACAAATGGTGTTCAAATTACAGCTAGTATTGGCGTTTCTTTAGCTTTGTGGCTGGATGTTTTGCACTGTGACCACAATAAAAACATTAAGAAATATAAAAAAAACAAAAACAAACTGCAGCTACAAAGAGCACAAGTCTGTCTCTTTCTTGATTAAGGTCAGTATTCAAAGTAATCTCAGAAATCCACTTCAGAAGCTGTTCACTGAATTGCTTGTTTGAGGTTGTGGTTGAGGGAAGCAATCAGTGTCAAGGACTAAATTGTAGTTAATTCAATCTGGCGTGGTTTATCTGCAAAGCCTGGTAAATTTAGTGATTAATGATAATCATATGCTTTTATTAAAAAGTTCCTTCTAGTGACTTTGTACAGGAACGTTCATGTCAGTTTGGCTTTGAAAAGTTTATTTTTTGAATCACGAGAACTTAAATGCCCTGAAAATCTTTTCTCTCAATCAGCTTTTTAGTCTGAGTGTTGGGATCAATGAATATTAGAATATAATTTGTAATATTTATTGGTTAGTTCACATCAGAGATTTCTGTATTTATTTATTTAGTTGCTCTGGTTTGAAGTGGGTGAAGCTCACTTGGAAAAAGCAATGTCATGTTCTTCTGTGCATCAATCAGAGGAGCAATGAATCTGAACGTGATAACAGCTGGTTGGTTGTTGAGTCGGTGCCAATCAAACCACATTCGTGATGAAGCAGATTAACTGCTTTTTGTTAAACTCTAATGCTGTTTTTTAAACTGACTTAGTCTTGAATATTTAATGAATTACCCAAGAGAAAAAATCAAGATTTGAAGCAAAAAGGTTTTTTATTAGTTTATCAGTAAAGCTATGCATTCATGATTTTAAAGGTTTATGTGGTGTGACTGGATCTCTGTGCACAGGGAAGTACTTCAGTCAAGTCAAGTAGAGATGAAAGTAAAAGAAAGACAGTTGGCAGAGCTCATCAGTCCTTAATAAAGTTGTTGTGACTGGCTCAGTGGACAGAGTGAACCATTATTCACATCTTAGAACCTCTTCAATATTTCATGCACCGCTTCAAACCATTGTGTCCTAACCTCCCTCACTGTCTTTCCCAGACGCTGGTCCAGAAATTGATGAAAGAATGTAACAATGTATCTACTCACCGCACACTTTAGTTCACTAAAGCCAGATTAAACCTCTTTCTTTTCCTAAATCATCTCGCCTTCTCTGTGGCCTCTTCAGTCTGTTCTGTCCTGACCTCTCACCTGACCCGACATCCTCTCCGGGACGCTGCCTGACAGTTTGACAAGATGTAAAACTAAACACAAGAAACCATACAGTGATCTCCAAAAAAAATCTCATTATTCCAGCCTCTCAGGGCCTTTTCCAGCTTCATCGCCCCTGACTATTACCAACCTCCACTTACTGCATCATAGCTGTTATGCTAATGTGCAGGGTTGCGACTTTTTGAATTTTTCCATATCTACAGTAGAAATGGGGCAGCATTGACCTAGAAAAATGGTGCAATGGAGTACATTTATCACTGTTTTCACCCCACCATCTCCTCAGCTGTCTTCATCTCTCGAAACCTCTGTCTTCTTCTGCAGGAGGCCATGCCATCGCTCACTGTCACTGCCATTCATCAGCTCCTCTAAACACCTTCTTTCATTCACCCGTCTACTTAAACCCCTTTCTATCATTACGATTAACTCCATTCATCATGCAACCAGACATTTTTTCTCTTCAATATATCTCAATAAATCTTGCTTCAACTAAACTAAAAGATTTTCATTAACCTCTATTCTCTTCTCCTTTTTACTTATTCATAAATGAATTGATTTCAGTTCATTATTTACTGCCAAGTTAATGTTTTGACATGACGAGTGACCTGGAAAACGATCACATGGCTTGAAGTTAATGAACTAGATGAAGATGGAGAGGTTGATAAAGGAGTAAATGTAACTGTATTTAAGAAGGTGGTTAATGGTGCTTTCGTTTGACTGATAATCCTCGGGTTCAGTAACTAAAGATGTAGCGTTTAAAAAGAGCTCAAGTACATTATTTATGTGACAAAAGATGATTCACTGTGGGTAGCACCACCTCTATGGAAACAGACTCGCCAGAAAAGATTCGATTTTCAAATTAATACATTTTTGTTGCTCATGGTCGCATTGAACTAAACGTCTAAAGTCTGTAGCCATGGTTGAGGACACTGAGGTCATTCCTCAATGTTTCCAGACATTTGGTTCTTGAAGACTGAGTTTGATAAAAAAATTTTTTAAAAATACTGAATTTAAAAAATAAATATTTCTCACCATAGTTTTATCCTGGCACTGTGAAGATATCTATACTATAGTATTTATAATTCTAGAAAAAATAATATATAAAACCTTAGATGTGGTGATTAAATGAAATGAATGAATTTGCGTCCAATGTAGCTAAATTGCACCACTCTTTTTTCAGTTTATTTCATCAGACCTTTAAAGTATCGATTGATCACAAATTGTTTAATTGCGTTCAAGCCACTGGGGCGACAGCGTTGTTTAGACGCTGCCTGCGGTACACAATGAAGGAAGGCTAAAGTAAGCTCCATCATTCACTCTTCTAGATCCTTTCATCCACTGCCGATGCCATCAATCCCTCCCTCGGTAGTTTATTGATTTGCAATTCAGCGGCCATTATGTTTTTCTGTTTGGATTTCTGAGATGAGAATGAGGTCAGGGGTTAAAATGTGTCTCACAGCTGTGTGTGCTGTCTGGTTAAAGGACTGTCAATCCCTCCCCTCTCTCAATCACACTCAATACACGATTTTCTCCTCTGTTATTGTTCCTGTTTTTCCAACATCCTCTCTTCTGGGTTTCTCTTAAGCTCATAATACTACTCTGTCCTCACTCCCTCGTTTCACTCCTCTCCACCCACAGGCTCACCTCATGGCTTTAGAGGCAGAGCTGTCCCGTATCCAGGAAGTGAGCAGCCACCAGAGGAAACGCATCGCTGAGATCCTCAACGGGCTGATGAGGGACCTGAGTGAGTTCAGCACCATCGTTGGAAACAGAGACATCAAGCTGGTGAGTGGGACACATAATGCAGGTTTGGAGACATTAAATCCAGTTACAAGAGGTGTTTGACACTGATGTAAAATAATATTGCTCAGTATTTTAAAACTTCTCTACCTAAACTCTTCGGGCACAACAAGACCTCCTCTTTCTAAAGTCATATGTGCACAGATAGATGTAATACGCATACTCTTATGATCAGTGCAGCTTGCTCTCTCCAGTGAACACACCGTGTCTGAGGATGTATGGGGATGTCCTAGAATATGGCGCAGATGTTGCTGTAAATAATATTACTGTAAGTTAAAAATGGATGTAGCCCACAGGTCAGACTGACTCAGTGATGCATGAAAAGTAAAGCCCTGGACACACTGATACTATCCTGTATGTATCCATGCACCTATATCTCTATATAGGGTATATATTTGCTGTATGTCGAAAAACATGTTCCACAACAGTGATTCACAACTAGGATTTTTCCCCCAGGGAGTACTTCTGCAGTTGCCACAGGCTACATGGAAAAATTGGATAGGATTACAAATTGTTGTGAGGCTAATCTTCAGTCTATTTATTGTCACAATAACCTATAGCTGATAGCTACCACCAGTCTGAGTCAGCAACGCCATGACACTATAATATAGTAGTAAGAGTAATGGATAAAGGGTTTAAGTATCCAGCTTCTGACACTCTAAATGGTGGTAATATAAATGTACACTTTTATGCTTAAAACATCCAGTTTAAAACCCATTAAAATTTGTATCATGGGTGGTGTTGCTGCTGTCGGGAGAGTTGAGCTCATCTGATGGGGCTGTGGGCGAGGTTGCTCCATAGCTTCACTAAAGCTTTATCACACTGTGAGATATTAAAACCAGAGACAGAGTGGAAAATTTAAAATGTCTTTTGCATCTTTTATACAAATTTCTCTGTAATTCAGGTCGACATATTTGGCATCTGTGGAAATTTATGAATCTTGGTGAGCATTTAAAACAAAAAAAATTGTGATTATGACTCAGCAGAAGGGGTATTATGATACAATATAGTCAGCATCATATTTCCCTTGAGTATCAGGTTTTCTGTATGACACCTGAGGATAGGTTATAGTCATACCCACTGATAGATCTTGGCTGTAATATTGATTTTGACATATGGATGTATAGTTCATCCTCCACACTTCATTTCAGAGCATCTGAGTCATGGCATCTGCTAAATGATGCTGTTAACCAAAAGGATGTGCAAACAGAATGACAGAAAGAGTTTCTAAGATCCCTCCCTCCCATTTTAACTTCCCAGCTGTCTTTAAATTGTCCCCACTCAATCTTAACCACACATCTCTGTTACTCTTTTAACAATCTTTCCCCCTCTCTGCCTCATTTGTCTCCAGCCCATGGAAATCACCGGTGTGATCGAGGAGGAGTTCACAGTGGCTCGCCTCTACATCAGTAAGATAAAGTCAGAGGTGAAGTCCATGGTGAAGCGCTGCCGCCACCTGGAAAGTCTTCAGACAGAGTGTCACCGCAAGATGGAGGAGACGGGCAGAGAGCTGTCCTCATGTCACCTCCTGGTTTCACAGGTGAGGGACTGATGGAGCAACATCTGAAAACATCTGGTGTAGGAGAAAAGTTTGTTAATCAGGACCAAAGCCACTGAATACTTCCTGTCGCAAAATATTAATTATAACGACAAACAAGTGACTAACAAGCACACTTCTCTTCATCAGACTAATTAATACCACACATACTCACTCACTCTGTAAATAAAGTCTCTGTATATAAGGAGTACAGTCTAGACCTGCCCTACATCAAAAGTGTCATAAAGCTTAAGTTATGATTTGGCACTAAATGAATAAAATGTAATTTAATTTCACTGAGTTACAGAGGCCTTTTTGTGATGTTAATTTACTCTGATAAAGAGCAGTGTGCTCGAAATTTCTCTCAACTGTTTATGGTAATAAAACACTTTATTTGCATCAGAGGCTTTTAGTTTTTTGGGGCTTTATTTTGTAGTTTTTGTAATGATTTGGTTGCTTGAAGCCTTCATGTTTTGAGTTTTATTTGATCTTAAATTAAATTTAAACAGGTATCATGTTTACATTTAATATAGATCAAATCCATTCCTCAGTGTGTAAAAATACATTTTATCCTTGTTGTAAATATTCTCGTGGGCAGAGGTCCTTTGCTCATCAGTATACTTTCTGCATCTGAGACGCTGTCTTCTGACTTTCAGCATGAGGCAAAGATCCGCTCTCTGACGGACTACATGCAGAATGTAGAGCTGAAGAAAAGACACCTTGAGGACAGCTATGACTCTCTGAGCGAGGAGCTGGCCAAACTCCAAGCTCAAGGTGGACTAATGCAACTTTATATCATTATAGTAAACAGAATTATCATAATTCAAGTACAACAGTGGCTTTCTCACACACCCAGAATAAATAACCGCCAAACAAGACTAAAAGCTTGCTTTTGTTGTACTGTAGGACAGTGGTGCTTTGAGCTAAATGCTAGTAGGTTAGCAGGTACACCATGTTTACCATCATAGTTCAGTGTGTTACTATGCTAACATGCTTATTTCTGCTGTGAAGTTGGGCATTTTAACATGAGGGCTTATGGAGATTGACTCGTTCTGTAGCCAGCCTCAAGTGGCTGTTTGAGGAACTGCAGTTTTTGGCGCTTCCACATTGGCTTCTTATGGTGGCAGTAGAGGAAATATCCAGGAATCAGGGATCACTAATATGTCAGTATGTCAGTATGACATCAGTCAGTATGATTCAGGTTGGATTAGGATTCAACCTCTGAGCACCATGAATCATAGTTTTTCAATATTTGCTGAGCTATTCCAGTCTGGACTGTATAACTGACAGGCTGCCATCCAGAGCAATGCCACTAACACGAATAAAAAACATCAGTAGCGGTTGATGTATAATCTCAGTGTACTACTCAAAAATACTAAGCGTTTAAATACACAGTCAGGATGTAATAGTACATGAATCCAGCTTTTGAGGTGAAATCTAACAATCTAACCAAACCTGAGGTCGAAGGATCAATATTGTATAAAGACGATCAGTGCAGTACATATAAAATGTACCGGTTCTGTATTTGTAATAAAAGTGTCTTTGCCCCAGGCTCAGGTTAAGATTCTTTTTACCTACGTGATCGAAATTACAAAGCAGGAGGAAAAAGTTTAATACGCTACGCTTAAGGAGGTGAAAATATCAATATGGTCAGACAAGCCAAACAGATTTGTGGTTGATAAATCAGGTAAAAGACACAAGGCTCCAGGAGCAAATCCAATCAGCTTTTACAAATAGTCAGCAAAACAGATCTTTGTTCAATAAATCCAAATACACTGTATGCTTGAAGTAGAATATTTTCCCGATGGAAGCATATGTTTTTAAGATGACATTGTTCAAAAGGGAAGTAGTATGTGACTGCACAGTTAAGGGCAATATTTAGATTGATCTACATCGTAAATCTTGTTAAAATGCAGGTTTGAGATGCCAAAGTCGAATTTAAGGTTAATGCTTCTGACACAGTCAAACAAAATCATGTCCTGATAAAGTAAAACAAAAAGACACCAAGCCTGTCACTGCATTTCAGCTCCATCGAACTAGAACTGAGAGGAAGTGCCTCGTCGCTTAAAACAATTTTATTGGCTTCAGTGGAGTTTTAGTCCGTGCCAGAGGCCTTTCCATTCTGTCAGGAAAAAGAAAAACAAGGGTAAACACTGATGAACAGCGTAGGCTCCCAAACATTTCACAGTACCAGCACGAATAGATTAATGGTACGTTTGAAATTTGTGCGAGGTCCGGCTAACTGGAGAAACTCCCAGGACACAGACACAATTCACAATACAGGCCAAAGGCAACGTAAGTCATTCTTTCAGAGCAGTCCCACAGAACTGCATTAAATAACCAGTGGGTTTAAGGGCAGGTAAATCAATTTTGGCCACACCAGAGGCAGGCGTTCCTCGAGTCATTACAGAAGTAGATAAATACAAAGAGCCTCAGGTCGTGTCGATCACACATTGTGGTGTGTGTGGTAGAGAGCTCGGTAATTTCATCAGCAGACACCAGGAACAGCAGTGTGTTAACAACAGATCAGATCAGTGTGACACCATAGCTGTCATTTTCAATAATAGATATTATTACACCCAAGGCACAACTTAGTTCGCGCTGACCTCGCTGTCTGCATCAAGCAGCGGTGCTGCTGTGCTGTCAAAGTCGGGTCACCGTCACCTCTTTAATCTACATTAGTGTGTTATTCTTTTAAATCAGCCTGCTTCCTCTTACTTCTTCATTTCTTCATTCTCCTCCTGTCTTTTCTTGTAAATGTATGTTTCAGAGAGGTTGACCAGGGGCAAGCATCTCACGTCTGTTCAAGATTCCTGTGATATAAAGGTAGTCATGACTACAGTGAGAGCAATTTAGCGCAATGACCCCTCACCACCTCAGCACTTATCTGTAGTTAGCTGAGCGCTGAGGTGGTGTAGGTGTCATGTGGGTGTATTTGCCTGTTACTGCTTCCTTGAATGTGCATTCACGTAAACTGTGTACATGTACTTGTGCATGGGGTCATGAGTGTTTTTGCATATTGTCGCTGTCTGATGTAGGAAGTTTGCTCTTTTTCTCAGAAACTAGCTCACAAAATAATCCTAAAACAATGTAATGAGACACTTTTAGTACCAGGAATGAAAATCTATATTTACACAGTCATCAGTGAACCATTTAATTGATTTATTTTAAATGGATTTACATGGATTGTGAGCGAAAGTGGATATATATATCTGATGGAGCCTTTTCGAGGGAATATATAGCAAGCGATACCATTTTTAATTTAACACAAGTTCTTTAAACATAGGGGGATTTCTGAGGTAGAAATCTAAATTACTTAAGAGTCCCTACTCTGCCGTTGTTGGACATGCACTCTCTCTCTAAACCACACTGCCTGCGCTGTATGTATTTACGCCCCTGTTGCTTTCCCCAGCTGATAATCCAGCCTCACAGTGAACATGTGACACATGCAGTTTTCAGCTGTTTGACACTCGTGCAGCTGGAATTTGTTGATTGTCTGTATTTGTTCACATGTTCACAAGTGTTTTTTTGCATGTCATTGTGTTTGTGTGTGACACCCTCCAGTTTCATTAGCAATGTCTCACTTCGTACTCAGTCTGCTGTGTGTATGTGTTGTGCAATGCCCAAGTGGCACTCTATGTCCACATGTGCACTGGTGTGTGTAATTGTATCCTCTCTTGTTATTCAGTCATTCGGTTTTCCTTTTGTTCCCACCTTTTGGTACCCTCTCCCTCATTATGTATGTATCTCTCTCACCCCCTCGTGTTATCCATATCTCAGAGGGCTCTGGAGCAGCAGATGGAGTCACACCGTGAGTCGCACAGCAAACAGCTTGGCCGCCTGCGAGACGAGATCAATGAGAAGCAGAAGATCATCGACGACTTAACTGAGTCAGTGCTTCCTCGTTATTCTTGTCCTTCTCAGACAGACTCAGGCATCACTCACTTAACTTGTTTAGAAGTATTAAAAAATTAAGTACAGGAGTATTTTAAAGCAAAGATATAAACCTTATCAATATTAGATATCAATATAAGGCATTTAGAAATCTCCTGGAAAATTCATATTTATCTCTATCTTTGAGACTAGACTGTGTGGCATTATATAATGCAGGAAGCAGACAGCTGTCAGCTGTCTCAAATCTGAAATCCACCCTTATAAGCAGTGTGGAAATGGTAAGATTGGGGATACATGGTCTCAGCTGAGTTCTCCAAAAAGTCTAGCTACAAAAGGGGCTGGAATCAATATTTGTGAGTGGTTAAAATGGCAAGGGAACTGCAGTGTGGGAGGACTTTAGTGTCGAGTTGCTGCTGAACCACAATGCGAGGAGACACTTGGCTGGTTTGTGCTCCTTGAAAAGATGGCCCCTCAGGTGCTTCGATTTTAAGATGTTTTGTACCGGACACGATCTTCTGCAAGCAGACTGCAGGGCAAACCCTCTTGAGGGACTAAAGTACATTTCTGAGCTGCCCTGGGAGTGTTTGGTAACACCCAAGGAGCAGCTGCATAGAATTATGAATGAAGAGACATTTGGGGATGCTCTGCTTGTCCCGCTGGCATAGCCTGATTTAGATAAGCAGCTTGAAAATGCATGAATGGATGGGTGGGTGTCAGTGAGGTAGAAAGCATCTGAAATAGGAGCAGAGTGGCCCTTCAGATCCTTGAAGCAGAGTCGGAAAAGTGGGTATACATAATAAATGTTCTTCCCAGATTGAAGAAGCAGGAAGAACAGGTTGTATCTGTACCTTAATAAGACACTTTCATGCTTCAGTTTTGACCTTATCCACTCAAGTATCCAGCCACGATCTTGCTAGTACGGCTCTGATGTGACTTACATGCATTTAAATGGTGCCTCTTCATAATTTTTTCTCCCGTCACTTTGAAAGTCAGCGCACGACACTGACTGAGCTGGAGCTTTGCTCCTCAGACTGAAGAAAGACAATTTATTCTTCTCATGTGACAGTGAGGTGTTGTCAGGCCACTCTAAGAACTACTCCAAAAAAAAAAACAGAATATAAGCAATCACCTGTTAAATTTGTCTACCTGTTAAACCTTTTATAAATCCCTCTGGTGTCTGGTGTGCTGTAATATTTCTTGTAAAATAGCTGAAGGTATCGTAGTAAAATTTGATGATGGGCATGGAGTTAATAGAAGTTGAATTAAATAGAGAAAATATTAAGGCCATGAGAGATCATAAAGGAGCTGACCTCCATTTCCAGTTTGAATCCATTGTATGACTTCCTTCCTGAGTTTCTATTTTTATTAAAATATTTTGGACCTGTACACTGAAATCCTGACTGAGCCATTGTTCACCTTTCCAGTTGTAACCAGAAGCAGCAGCTGGAGTTGGAGCAACTGCACTGTGACTTTGAACGTCTCCGGAGCCAAGAGCGTCACAAGAGCCGGCAGCTGGAGGATCTGACGTGAGTCTCTGCTTTACTGTCCTGGCCGGCTTTCAAACACATCACCATATGGGGGCCTGGGGGCCGGCTGCCCCCTTTGATTCACGTCTTCCATTTTTCTCTGTCATTTGTCTTACTTTTGTCTATTTATTTTCCTCTTGCTCAACAGCTCCTACTGTCATTCGATTTACAGTATGCGCCTCCCTCTCTCTCTCTCTCTCTCTCTCTCTCTCTCTCTCTCTCTCTCTCTCTCTCTCTGTGGGGTAATAACAGTCATACAGTTGGAGGTTAAGATTAGCTGAAGGCTAACCCTTTTAACTCCCTCTTCACCTTTTTTCTCCCTCTTGGTCTCTTTCTTTCTGTGTAATTCTCTTTGCATCTCCATTATGTAGTTTTGGGATCAGGTAGCAGCTGGCTGCTAATAGGCCTCTATCTGCACTGACCTTTGCAGCGTATTGCGTCAGATTGGCAGATGGGTAATAGCCCACGAGTGGGACAGCCGGTCCTTGCTGCGTTTGTTCTTTATTCATGAATTATTCTGGCAAGAATGTGGTACTCATTTGGGGTAAAGGGAATCACATTTTGAATTTTATATCTATCTGCCGTCTTTCCATGTATCCTGGAAAACCTGGAAACCAGTCATGGAAACACCTGGAAATTGATTAAAACTATAAAAAAATAATTATTTTAAAAGTTGTCCTGGAAAATCCTAATTAAATTTTAGCCCCTCACTCAGATCCCCTATGTAAAACTAGGTGTGTATTTTGTTTGAAACTCGACTGTTGGTAGAATAAGCTGCTCAGTATGACACTTCAAAGCAGGTTTACCAGATGCTAAGCAGAATGGAAAAATGCTCCCTTTTCATTTCGGCTCCCATATCCATCATTTTAGCTGTTTATACCAGATGTGCAACAGAATTAACTCTTAGCATTGAGTGTTATTTTTCCAAACCAGTCAGCGGGATTCTCAGCCTAGTTGGAAAAGCTGTGGACGGTCATATCTACATGTATTTTATGACTATTTGGGGGCAAGCGCTGTCCTGTATTGTCAAGAAAAACTGTCCTGGAAAAGGTCCTGGAAAAATATTTCTGATCTGCCTGACTATATCTATCTTTCTATCTATAGCTTTCTCCATGAGCGACATGAGCAGTCAAAGCAGGATCTCAAAGGGCTGGAAGAGACTGTTGTAAGTCATTATTTGCTGTCATGATTCACTTGGCTCCCTAAGAGGCCACTGATCCACTAAAGACTCTTTAACTGCTTCAACTGCACTTTTTCCTCCCTGTGTCTCTCCCTTCATACCAAAAGGCTCGTGAGCTCCATACCCTGCACAACCTCCGCAAGCTTTTTGTTCAAGACCTCACAACTCGAGTTAGAAAAGTAAGACAGACACAACTTAACTACAAAACACACTTAGAAACTTGAATTCTCCACATATAGGTTAGAGTAAATGTGGCATTACCTAGACTTTATGCAAATTACTTTTTGGGACAGTATTCGTGCTGAAGGCTTTCTACTGTTTCTGTCGACAGAGTGCAGGGATGGAGCCTGATGATAGTGGGGGATACATCACCCAAAAACAGAAGATTTCCTTTCTTGAAAACAACCTGGAGCAGCTTACAAAAGTACACAAACAGGTAACAATAAGCAGCAGATATAACGCTATAAATCACAGTGAATGAGGCAGAAAATAACATTTTACCAGTCCACCATTGCTTTACAAATGAGGACAAATCATCTGGTTTTCCTTCGGTCCACAAGCCTGATTCTCACTATGCTGTGGCACAGCAGTAAGGCATAAATGTCTAAGCCGGATTGAATATGAGAGGGGGACGAAAAGAGCAAGCCAAATTAAAATGAAGAGCTGTGTGTGCGCCGTTTGTCATTGCTCTCCTATGGGAAAAAGTAATGCTAGCACCATCAGTCATCTCACTAGAGCAACTTCACATGAAAGTCTCCTTGAAATCAGAGCAGTGGGAGCAGCGCCACGCTGCCTTCAGGGAAAGGAAACCACACAACATAAAACAGTTACTCACATTTGATAAATACAAATGAATTAATTATACAGGTGCACACAAACACACCGAGTGTTTCTCCTCTTAAGAGCTGACACCCAAGCTCTCAAAAGCAACCTTGTGCTAGATTAAACACACGCACATTTTACATCTTTATTTAATATTCCTGAATGGACTACAGCAGTGGACTAAGTGTTGAGTGTTGTGCTAAACGCTCTGCAAACTGGCACATACACTTGGGTTGGCAGATTGGGGAGAGCTGCACTGCAGTAGTTTGTCAGGCAGAAAACCAATCCTAAAGTGGCTGCTGGGAAACTCCATCCTATCCACCACCTGCTGATACTGTGGGAATGGAAGATGAAAGTCGTTGTCATAAATCAGTGAACTCCCAGTGGAAAGAAAGTGATAAGACTCCCAAAGACAGGCACTGGACAGAGCACTGGGGCTACGAGTTTCACTGCTCCTATACAGATAAAGTAATGTCTGCGTGTCTATCCATCAATCAATCTGCACATGGACACGACTGCCACGAGTCCTCTTATAACAATGTTTACCTCCCATGGGAGGTGCCTTAAAAATGACTCAAACAATGAAGTAGTATTTCCAATCCTCTAGTGGTTCAATTGAAAGCCCTGAATTCCGCCTTGCCCTGTTTGCTAAATCCCCAGGTCGACTACTCAGTACCTCTGCAGGGTGTGGATTAGTTAGTATGATCACGTAGCAGCAGACTCTCAGTGTTCAAGGTGCTCAGTCATTGGATTTTCACGTTTACCTTCCCCACTTGTAAGAAACATGCTGTGTGCAGCAATTTAAAACCAATAAACCTCCACATTGAAGCATTTTGCTTCATGAGTATAACCAAACAAACAAGCCTATTACCTTGAAACAACCATGTCTTGTTTTACATGATTTAATGCCTTGACAGTGGTTCACATTTTTACAGTTCTGTTACTAACATAAAGCTTACTTTTTACTCCTTTGTGGAGCTCAGACTATTATGTAGTAAATAAACAAACTCTTTGTTGTACTTTGTACTCTGTAGGGGGTGTTTTGTAGGTCAAAATCATAGACAGTATCAAACATGGACGTCATATCTGTGACATCACCCACAGAGAGCTGTTTTGAAGCTTAGTGTGTGGTGGCTCTGGCCACTGCCAATTTATTTGCCAATATAAAAATGGGCAAAGATGTGGGTCGTGGGTGGACCTGAGGTAGGCTGAGTTACACCTGTGTGCTCAAACAAGCCACCTGTGGCGGCACCCAGCTGTCAGTCAAAGCAGCCATGCTCTAAATTATGCATAACTTTAAGTCTTAATATCATTTGAACAGATGAGTTATATAAAAATTCACCCTCAGTACTGTTGTCGTGAGCGGGAAATTAGCTATACAGACCAAAACTGTTTTTTGTACCAGGCTGTAAACATGTTTATTTCTGCTGTGAAGTTGGGCATTTTAACATGGGGAGTTTTTGGCACTTCTGCAGTGGCTTAATTTCACAGCCACGGAGGTTGTCGCTTGGTTAAAACATCAGTGGAGAAACAGACATTAAAAGACAGGAATCACTTCATTAGTTCAGTGGAGGCTTTATTGTCTCAGAATAAAGGAACCAATCAATACCACCAACTGGGATGTACCAGTGGTCAGTAATGAGCCCATCACAGCTTAGCACACCACAATGTAATGAAGAAGGCACCGCACTAGAAACTTTTCAACACAAATTTAGATTATAGAAAGTGTTTTCAAACTGCATTTCTTTATTTTTACAAGAGAAAACACTTCAAGGATAAAGACTAACTGACTTTTTGATTTTTAAATATGTATCTGGTGAACAAAAAGCGATGCTTCCCTGAGCTTTTCTGTCAGATCTTCCACCAAAGGGATGAAACAGTCTCATGATTAAACAACTTCAATTACCTTCATTTGCATTAGTTTGCTAGCTAAAAGCCAAAACCCCACTCATGTTTCGTTAATTTTTTTGTACCTAATGTTACAGAGTTTATCTTTACATTGTACAGTGATGTTAGTGAAGGACACAGTAAATGATTGATGCACATCTGTACTATACCTGCTTTTTTTTTTCAGATGTGTTAGCCTTCACTTTGAAGTAGTCAAGGATATTGCCTCAACATAAAAGGCCGTACAGGTTGTCTTTCCCTCAGACATTTTTCACATCAGATCACACTTGACACTCTGTTCCACCCCACTGCACCTATTTGGCTCCAACTGACAGAAATGTTCCGGTTCAAACTAGGGGGCTTATGTGATCACTTTGCTACTCCCATTGTTGTATATTGCACTCAGTATTGTTGTGCACTTCTTGTCACTAAAGGGGGATCACCAACACTGCGAAACAGGAGGATGTTTTCCCAGTGGAAGGGGTCGTAGAAGTGATATTAGAAAAAAAGATTATTCTTGCTCTTCAAACCAAACACAAGAGCAACAAAGTGAAGCATTAAACTCAGGTCCCAAAATGGTACATGTAGCAATTTAAAGGGACTCAAGCCCTTCATAAATTGTACTCAGAAAATGTTGACCTCATCAATATCCTTCATATATGAGAGGATATATTGCATGATTACAATCCCTGAGATTACTGTATGTGTTCTTGTGTGTCTGTGTGTGACAGCTGGTACGTGACAATGCAGATCTTCGCTGTGAGCTTCCAAAACTGGAGAAACGTCTTCGGTCTACAGCTGAGCGAGTTAAGGCGCTGGAGGGTGCACTGAAGGAAGCGAAGGAAGGAGCCATGAAGGACCGCCACCGCTACCAGCAGGAAGTGGAGCGCATCAAGGATGTGATGAGGGCCCGCAATCCGTTCCGCCGGCCCCATGCTGCGCAGATAGGTAAGACGTGCACAGCCATCAGTTATATCATCAGTCAGATGTTACATGGCTGCATGTCATTTCAATAAAAGCTGTGTAATCGGATAAAATCATGACAATACAGCAGCATGTTCTAATCTGTAGGTTGACAGTGATCCATTGCATCTATACATTAAAATCTGAACTGTGGGTATTAAAGAGATAGGTTGGTTTTTCTGAAGTGGGGTTGTATGAGGTACTTATCCATAGTTAGTGTGTTACCTACAGTAGACAGCTGTCAGTGCACTGTCAGTTTGGAGAAGCAGACAGAAATCTCAGCACAGAAATAGAGCAAAACACTGCTGTGGACAGGGTGAGAAGAAAAACATGTTTTAGCCATGTAAAAAAAAATCAATATCAGTTTAAATGTACGTTATAGTGAGGATATTATCACGTCACCTTGCTGTCAGATCTGCAGCATAATACAGTTTGCCAGGACTTGTGTTTGTCTCTTTTCCAAACTGGAAGCATGCTGACCACCAACTACTGTAGAAAACACTCTGACTATAGATAATTACCTTACACAATCCCACTTTAAAATAACCCAAACTATCCTTTTAACATGCTGTTATTATTCTGCTGATTAGACATTAATTGCTTTCCTATAATTCTCACAATTCAGTCCACGATCAAATCAAACGCTGACCACTGTTTCCAAGCCCAACCGTTTAATTTTACTGAGTCACATTACATATTATATAGTCAACGTCATATTCTTCTGTGTGATTTTTTAAGTACTTCTCGAAGCAATACGTGCAGTCACCACAGTAATTTATGCTGTGCAATGAGGAAATATATCGAGTACACTGAAATTCAGTTCTGTCTTTAATTTATGAACGATAAATTTAATTTTAATTCATTCAATGGTAATGTCTAATGTCCTCTGCAGCCAACTGAATGCTATTAATCAAAAATCATGCTGTACACCTCTAGTTTTAACAATGCATATTTCTTCACAGTCTAAATCAGCAGCAGTAACGTTAAGTAAGAAAAATAATAGAATAGACAAAGATAAATGTCTCAATATACTGTTAAGATTCATGTAAATTACCATATGAATTATTGTAGAAATGATATAATGTAAAATGTGCATTCTCTCCACCAGTTCATCACATAGTTTCCACGTGTAAACTCTTGCCTATTCTGTCACACCATTTCATCTGTTTCTTATCTGGCATTTGGCCTTGCTGTTCTCTGTGAGAAATCTTTTGCACGGTGCATCCATCCCTGTCATGTCTCTTCTGGGTGATTTCCTTACAGGCAACATCCATGGTTGGATTTGCTTCCCTCATGCTCCATCATCTGTCATGCCTTCCTTCCCCTTACCAGAATACTACATATTCATACACCTCCTCTTCATGCATGAGCAAGCTTTGAGACAGGTT
The DNA here is from genome assembly GCA_946959425.1 of Argyrosomus regius. Taxonomy (NCBI): domain Eukaryota; kingdom Metazoa; phylum Chordata; class Actinopteri; family Sciaenidae; genus Argyrosomus; species Argyrosomus regius. The sequence goes on from OX336885.1 coordinate 17,708,611, forward strand.
TTCTGCACCAATGTTCCATATTCAGGAACTGAAAGTACCTCAGGTTCGCCACCATGGGACTGTAGAACTGTTAGAAACAGGCAGACCACTGTAAAACAAATGGTATATAATATGTAATGTTATAATTAAAAGATTATTATTTTTGAGAGAAATAATATTTATTAAAAAAGCTGTATAATCCAATTTAATCTCATTTCATCTTGTGTCAAAAGAAGATAATTGCACTTGTGCATTTGAATTCTGTGTGAAAGAAATGAGAGAGGCATGTGCTGCTGTGAGAAAATGAGCTATTGATTTGAGAGTCTTTTTTAAAAAAATAACGATTTTCAGTTGAATATTATACCGAGGCAACAGAGGATAACTGTGATGTTGTGGTGTACATTAAAGTCAGCCTAAAATCCCATTAAGTCTTTTTGTACTGAAAAATAATCTTTTTTATTCATTTTTTATTCTTTATTATTTCTTTATAAAAGAAAGAAAAAAGGTCTTTGGGGGAACTCATTTTCATCTCAGCCGGTTGGAAAGGTGTATCAGTGTCTGTGTTTGATTGACAGTAGCTGCCAGAGTGCCAGTGTTACACCACAGGGAGTGAGGCACAAAGTAAACAAACACTTGCATTGTAGCCTGATGTAAAGACAGTGTGTTGTTACCACTAACAGCACACTGTCTGCACATGACATTTAGGCAGTTTGTTTATTTTGTGTTTCATTCCCTGTGGTATATGGACCACACCAGCATCTAACGGGTCCGAAGAGACCATTTCAGGTACATTTAGACGCTGTTTAATGTGCAGCAGCTGAGCAGCAAACTGACGTCAGCACTTTTCCAAGATGAACACTTTTTTTTGGTGTCTTGTGCAACAAGCTATGGTACCAGGGACACTGAAACTATTTTCTGGAAGAGGGTGCTGTAAATATTGGGGCATGGACAAGGTCAGACTGAGAAAACCCAATTTAATTTTCCCCCGCTGACCTTTGACATTATGGACGGATCTGCTTGAAAGGGTGCTGGGAGGTGACACACTCAGTACGACCTCCTGTACCTGCCTTACAGTGGAGACCTAATTGACAATTAAGCTGTCACACCCCTACTTCCAGTGTCTGTGTGCAGGACAAGACGTGTTACTAGGTTATATAAGAAGATTGTACCAGTGAAGTCAATGTGGGTTGTTTGTTGTCTGTGGCTTAGTATAACTGTTCGGATGAACCCTTATGGAAGATTTGATTAGCTGTATCAAGGTTTTTATATGCCTGTTGAATAAATGTAAAACTAGAGGACGCCTCATGAAACACAAAAAAGTAAATTTCTCTCATTTGTTTGGTTTTGGTTTGTTTTCCCCTTTGGTTTTTTTCCTTTAACAGAGAGGAGGAGATCAGAGGACAAGTGATATACAGAGCAGATGTGTTGTTGTGGCAGCCAAAAAATGCAATTTGATTTGAGTTGGACTTTAATGTATTCTCAGTATTCCAGTCACATTAAAAATGTATTATATTTTGCTACAGACGACAGTGTAGCACTATCCCTGGAGAGCAAAATAAATATGTTTTTGTCCTTCTTGGATGAATCACTCAACAGATAAATTCTGTTTTCTCGCTAACAGCCAAGCCCGTGCGTCCTGGCCACTTCGCACCATGCTCTCCCACCAACCCCTTCTTCATCCGAGGCTACAGCGATCCCCACCCCATCCCTTTCTGCAAAGCTGCTTTCCACAACAGCAACAAGGAAGCAGCTGCTCCTGCTGCTCCTGCTTCTCCTGTTTCCCCTGCAACACCAGAGGATGAACCCAGGTTACCCGAGACCAACTCCAACCAGAACAGCCCCACCAAACACCTCGAGTCCCAAAACAATGATTCACATGACAACGACGCTCAGGATAACATGTGAGTAAACCCAGTTACATGTGATAGAAATTGTGATTTAACATCCGCTTGCGCAGCTCTGATTCTGACACAATCCCAGTCTGTATACCCAGTTGACCTGGGCGTGAAAACCACTCCTTCCCAGTGGTGGGAACACTAACACTCTCCTGGTGCTCTGAGCTCACAGTCCAGGCAGCCCAGCTAACAAACTGAGCTAACATTTGCTAACAGCAGCTATGGTTTGCAGCAGTTTACTTTACTGCCCATTAGGAAACTCTGTAAACCTCACGCAGCACCCTCAGTGGCTGGGAAATGAAGGCAAGGCGGAAGTGCTAAAAGTTGCAATACCTTGAGCGGCTGCTGTGACGTAAAGCGTTACATACTTTGTACCCGGAGCACAAAGTTACTGTTAGAGCAGAAACAGACGTATGCAGCGCAGAGTGGGAATGACAGACATCATTCACCTGATTACACATCAGTGTAGCTTCAAAATGACTTTAAATCTCTTGTTTTATGGTAGAAACGTTACAAAGTGTTGCTTTAAAGTAGTTTGACAAAATAATCTTAACCCTCCTTACTAGTTTACTCTGGTGCTTTCAATCACATCTCATTTTCTTGACCTTGGAAAAAAGTAGTTTAACAAAATAATTTTAACCCAAGGTCGACTTACAAGCTTTTCCAGAGGTTTCAACCACAGTACAGTTGGCATGACAACGATATGCTGATGAACACTGTGAAATACAGTTCACAGCTAGCAAGTGGGTTTCCAAAGTCAATATCGATCATTTTTCATGCTCTGGGCAAAGTTCATTTATGTTTTTACTACAACTGTATAACATCTGTAAATAATTTGTGCTTTGAATTGTATTACACCGTGTTTTAAAAGCTTCAACAGTCAAGTATTTTAGAGTTTAGCACATTTGTAGATGTATGCGAACAACACAAGCATTTTGTTTTGATTGATTTGTTATTTTGTGACTAAAAAGCACTTGGCTACACTCATATTTTCCGTTTGATTTATAACTATATTATTTTATTTAACTCAAAGACCGTATCAGTCTTAAGGTCAAGATCAAGATCTCTTTCTGCTGTTCGCAGGCTTCCAGCTGAACCACCGAGCCGAGCAGACAAGAACACTGCAGAGATGCTTGATTCAGAAAATGGTGAGCCCTGCTCAGATGAAGCCTGTTAAAATAATGAGAAATTATGACTGAGACCAGCCGGGGTGAATTCACTTCTTATAATGATCGTTTTTTTTAGAGGTTGCCATTATGCTATCATCCCAGCCATTATGTTTGAAAGTTGTTTTATATACTGTTACAGAGGGGTGGCCGTTAAACCAGTTTATAGTGATTTCCCTGCTGCTATGCTAACAATTTTGCTGGCTGTTTCTTACGTTCATCTTCGTGTAATGGGCTCGCAGTCAGCAGTCTTGACTGTAATTCTGACCCACTGGTGACTTAGGATGAAGGTTTCAGCATAGGTCAACACTCTTTGGATAAAGTGTCCATATATTTATGGGACGCAGTCATTTTAAAAACCACTATGAAAATCCTCTGTAGATAATAAAAGATAATGCTGTCACCTGAGGCCTTTGTGCATCTACATGTGTGTGTGAAAATGTGTGTGTGTGTGTGTCTGCTCCCATCAGTAACAGACACTGGAGGAGATAAATTAGGCTTGCGGTATCATTACTCAGCCAGACAGATAGCCAACCAGACAGGCTGAGTGCCCACCTCAGCCTGTAACCCAGTGATGACAGCTGTAGAGTTTTGTAAAAACCCCAGCTCTTCAATTCTCCAGGAATATCAGTAAAAGTCTATCAATCTGCTGCAACAGCGCCTTACTTTTATTAAATAACAGATATTATTGATGCTATGAAGTTAACCTTTCCCGTGATGCTGTTTCAGAAAGGTTTCAACCCTGCCAACATTCAGGGAAAATACTGATATTTGTTCCGTTTTATGGCATGAAAAATAAACACACTCAATACTGGCAACAGTTCAGATTAGATTTGTAAATGTTTGTACCATTAAGAATAGAATTAGTTTGCAACTGTTTTAGATTTATTTAATTCAGTATGATTTTGTTTTCAATGTTTTATTCAAAACTTTCACTGAAAATGTACATCTGGCTTGTACACTGAAATGTATTCTGAAGTCACACTAAGAGGAAAACTTCCTTCTGGTCCATCAGTGGTGATTTTTACCACTGAGTGGTGAAAATCACCGCTGATGGACCAGAAGGAATGGGTCCTGAATTTCAATAAGAGCTTATCAGAAAGTTTAAAACTCATGGTTCAGCAAGTCTTGTAACCCAGATCTGTTAGTGTTTGCAGTAGTTTTAGTCTGTTGAGTCAGTTGTAGCCTTGACAGTTCCTGTTAGGATAAGATTTTTATTTATTAACTGTCACCGCTTTCTTTTAAAGAGATTAAACTGAGCAGCTTTATAATCCAGTCAAGCATGAGGTCCCTCGATAATAGCCATCTTATCAAACTGAAGTAAACTGTCTTGCGTGAATAACAATGAATAAATGCACATGGACCCCTCAATTGCTGGATATGTAGAAAGAGCTGAAACTTCTATGTTATGTGAGGGTGTCAAAATGTTTTGTTACATAAAAAAACAAGTCAATAGTCCATTTTGTGAGATTAATCACTGTCAGGGTATCTTATAGGAAGGAGGCTTAATAGAGTAGCACTTAGTAGGAGTTTTTTTTTTTTTTTTAACGTAGCACTCTTCTTTAAAACACCTGAAAAATGAATGCAGTCAATAGGCCTCCACAAAATGTAACTTTGACCCACGAATGAAAAGAGCCAGCCTAAAGGTCCCATTTTCCATATAAATGCTGTGTAGAAATGCAGCACTACCAGTCAACCTGTAAGAACAATTGTCCTTCTCCTTTTATGCGAGGAAGCTCCTATTGTTAGCTGTACTAGTGGTATTTTAATAGAGAAATAAAGCCTGTCCTCATCAGAAAAATGGCAGAATTTGTTGTTTCTTCAAACAGTGTAAAATTACCAGTTTTTACATTTTCCTGACAAGCAACCTCTGGCAGTCTTGCAAATAAAAACCAACTGCATTGGACATTTGTTTAAACAGTGTGAAATTACATATGGTTATGTTATATCATTGTGAAAGCTCTTCAGGGGGAGGTGGTGGATAACTTAACATAACTGAATCACATAGTTTTAGTTGTCTAAACTTCTAAAAGAAAAAGTGCTCCTGTTGTGTCTTTGCTTGGCTGATTGGGTCACCAGATCAGTAAAATGCACACAAGGGTTGTTTTAAAAGCACTGACAAACACCCTATTCAGTTATTTATGTGTCTCAGAACCAACACATTATGCAGCTGCTTGTTCCAAAGTCATCTATCTCCAATGGCTTTGGGCTGTTTCAGTTAAAGGCATATGTGTCTGTGACAAACACACTTCCCTATTTTACACACCACCAACCCTCTCACTGTGCACCAGCCTGCATCCTTATGCACCTCTTTCTGTCCACAGGAAACACCACAGATATCAATGACAACAGGTAAGACTGGTGCACCGTCTGCACAGCATTACTGCAAAACACCTGCTGCTGTTTGTCACTTACTATATGCTTCCATGTGGTCAGTGTCCAGTCAAAACCCCTAACAACAGATGACTGAAGTTCCTGAAATATTAACTTTTAAAGAAGATGTCTTTAACTCTCATTTAACTCTCTAATACCTCTCATACATTTGATAATAATCAGTAATGGGTAAAGAACATGTTGAAGTATGGCACTGCTACATTTCCCTTGCATGCACTGATCCTCCCTTTGCCTTAAGACTAATTACTGTAACATTACTGATTTGCTTCCCTTCACTGCTATGTCTCTCTGCTCCATCACTGCCCCCTTGCTGCTGCCACTGCCACTGCTCCTGCTCCTCCTGCTGCTGCTGGTGATGAATCTGGTGACGGTGCTGCGACCACCACCTTTGATTCTGGTGTGTGTTGGTTAGCATGTGTCTGAATGTGAATTCTGTGTCCAGAACTGACGTCTATGACAATCAGGACCCAGCCAAACTCTACAGCCTGCAGCCTGAGGCTTCAGCCAGCTAATAGTCCTGAGCAGGTAAGAGCACAGACAAACACATCTGCAGAAGACAGGGTCATGAATCGGAGGTGGAAAATGAGTCCATAAACAAATCTCAAAAAGTAACTAAGCAACCAAAGCCTTACACCACTGAGCATATCCATAATAGGTTTGACAGAGTGTCTGAATAAATTCCCCTGACTGATAGATGGAGAATCAGGAGCCTTGAAGCTACATGAGCAGTTTTTCTCCATCAATTTTAGTTTGATTTGGTTCTATTTCTACTGAATGTATTTACTTACATTCAGAAATAACTTAATGTTATGACAGCCTAAAAGCTGTTTAATTAAACATTATGACTTTGAATGAGTTCACATGGCAGTGATTTTGAAGCTTTTGTCAATTACAATTGCATAGGATGTTTTAAAAATACATAAATAAAAACACTCCTGTTGATAACCTTAAATGTCAGTGACATACATGAGCTGACATAATTTAAATCCATGTGAATGTTAATCGTGTGAACCATGAGCCAGTTTCTCAAAGCATATTAAATTAAAAGCACTCACACATCTCACACACAATTGTTGCTTGCAGTGTGCAGATAAAGGTGCTACAGTGCAGCTCTTTTATATGCTAATGCATGCGTCACAAGTGTCACATTACTGTGCTTTCGGAATAGTAACTTTTTCAGCAATTAATTTACCTACGGCACATTCAAATACAATAAGATATATTGAGTTGGGAGCTGACCCTGTCTTATGAAGCGTCACTTTGACTTTAGAGGCTACGCTGTGTCAGCTCCTGGGTGCTGTGTGGAGTTTACAGCAGAAACGCTGCCAGCTGGTGAAGGGACTGAATATTTAATTTTTTTTTTTTTTTTTCTGGGGCCTCCCACGCTAAAAATACCTACACTCACTGACTGCACTGTGAAAGACTTTGCACAAAAATAGCAAACAAACACCATCTGTCTCACATCTGCAGGGTTAAAGATTATACATTATAAACTCATATGAGAAATGTGGATTACATAATCACCAGCTCTGGGTTTTTACTTCATCCCATTACTTTTACTGTCACAATGTTTACTTGGTTGCCTTTTTCATGTATTTAAGTTAATAATATCCAACACCACCAGGATACAGGGAGTGAATCGACCTCGTTTGCAGAACTAGTGCTGTAATTGAATTTAGACCATGGTTGTCTTCTACTTTAGGTAAACTAGTAAAGTGATGTGATGTGTTAAAACACTGTACCTGTATATAACACTCAAGCTGCAGACTGAGGTCTTCTTTTTTAGTGCTATATGAAATACTTGCTGAAATATAGGTTTTGAGTTCTATAACCCTTCAATAAAATTTTCTGCTGAGTAAATATAAGTTTTGCGCGATGGTGGTGAATTTGACATCCTATGAAGTTTAAATCTGGCCCCGGAGTGCTCCATGCAGTTCTCAAACACACAAAAGTAACTCAGTGAATACACCGGAAATATAATGACTTGAGACGCCTTCCTCCTGGCAATGTTACCATGACTCACTGGCTGCTGCCTCTTCTGTTCTGCCACCGTTCGCTCTACCTGTTTCTCTCAAATGTATCAGACTGTCGCTCTTACTTTCTTTTTCTGTGTGTGTGTGTGTGTATCTCTCTCTCTCCAGGCAAACGTTTTTTCTGGGATCTCCTCTGTAAATCTGCATGCAGCTGATCACTGTTCACCCAGCCCTTCTTTCCTCTCCCATCCTGACCTCCTGTAAACAGACCTCTATCTATCCTGTGTCCCTTTTCTTCCCCCCTGCTTGCTCCCTTTTCAACCCTTCTCCTTCCTGTGCAATGATGTCGGGTATATGTGGGTATCAGTAAGATCCATGGCATCTCAAGTTCCTGACCTGGCAGCTTTCACACATATTGCTGCACACCCAGGCTTCCCCCATGACTTGAAAAACAAAGGGACCACTAATAGAAAGATGGGGAAGAGAAGATACAGTGATTTTGGTAACCACTAGGGTGTGCTGTATGTCTCAGTGAAGGAATCCCAGTGGACATAAAACCAGTACGTTCAATCTTTATGATCATTATTATTATTAAACGTGTGTATGGATCTGAAAACTCCAAGTTAAACTGTGTTAAACAACATGAAAAGAATGTAAACCTCAAGCTAATTTTACTAATATTTATACTTTATAGAATTTGCATGATTTTTGATGTTGGTCTTCAGCTTTTCTCGGAATATACAAGAGAGAGGAAGAGAGCTAGTGAGGCAACATTTTCATGAAATGTTTCTGAACACCAGTGCAGGAGGAGCACAAGTCAACATTAATGGGAAATTCAGTCTGAAAAATTAATCGTGTTTACAGGCTAAGGCTGGCATTATTCAGTAATTGTGTTATTGTCAACAGATTTTGTGGAAAGACAGAAACCAGCAATGCTCTGTCTCAGTATTTGCTGACTTGCTTAGACTGCCTGTGGCTCTCAGCCTCAAGCCAACTGAAGATGTAAATCAGGCCTTGAATATATGGTTTCATTTTTTTGAAGAGGCTTAGTAATTTCCTAAAACAACTGGGCGCTGCAGGTTTTGGCAAACCTTACAGAAAAAAAATAGTAAATAGTGCATTTATTGGAGACTATTTTCAGATGTGGATCAATACACATTTGGTACTCCGGTGAGTCTTTACAGCAGCGAGATGGTGCATTTGGGATCGACTGGAAATAAACCACAGTGCCCATATTCATTGTAATGAAGAAATATGACACCCACTGGAAACAATGGAGGCACAGAGGAATAAGCTACTCTATACATCAGGCTTTAGATACCATACTTGCAATCCTTGTTAGCAGGATCAGTTTATGTTTTTTGTGTTTTCTTTATTGTCCATAATACGAAGAATATAGATTATGACCAGAGAAACATTTGAAGTCAGTTTGAATCCCAGCTGAAATCATTATTCAGGCTAATTATAGTATGTTTTTGTAAGTTTTAGCAACCGTGTCAGTAGTCATAGTAACAATAATGTTTTGTTTCATGTAGGCTGTTTCTGTCACGTAGGTAGATCAACACACACTAAATTAAAATTCACATGTGAACATCTGCAGTAAACCTCAATTTAGACACAATTTGTCCTTTCTTACTCAAATTAAATGAAAGGTAAATTAAGTTTACATATACAGTACAATATGTAAGCCCACAAGACACAGCAGTTTTGTATTTTGGTACCCTTGGAATAATGAATAATGAATGATATAATAAAGGAATAATGAACCAAATAAACCCTATATCCACATAGAGTAGCCACGTCTTGCCATTTTTAGATCACACAATCTTTTAAATCTTAAAGCTTCAGATGGCTCTGGCTCAGAGGCACTGTCAGGAAGAGCAAAGAGCCAGAGGAACTGTCATGCTAAATGAAGAAGTTGGTTAGAGAATTGTTTAAAATAAAACACTCAGATGTTCAATGGTTAAAGCCTGACTGCACTGGTTTTAACTGGTCTGAAAACAACTTCATCTGAACCGTGAAGTGAAGTCTAAAACACGATTCCTGCTTGTTTTTCAGTCGTAGAGAGACTTTGAAGCTGTAAATGATCCCTTCAAAAGCTGCCTGTCAGGGGTCGCCTGTGAGATTCAGTCATTGTCATGTCAACCAAAAGCATGGCTGAGTGAAAAAAAAAAAAAAAAAAAGATTTGTGTAGCAACTATTTTTATACTGCTAGTTCTACTTTAAAAGAAATATATATTATTATCATTTGCTCTATTCAAAATGTTATTAATTTGCTATTTATTCTTAATTTATAGCAGTTGTTGAATGTCAGGTGTTTGCATTTATGTGGAAATACATCATGCTGACATTGTTTGTTACACTGCAAAATGCATTGGATTTCCACTGTTTGTCACTGAATGAAAATGTGTGCACGTGTTCCAATATGAATTTGTTCAGGAGATGACTAATCCTACGGCTCTTTAAGAACCAACTCTGATTGAGACCAAAGCCCTGATTGTAGTGAGTCATTTAAAGAGGATCTTGCAGGGCTGTATCAGCTCTTGATAACCTCCAGTAACCCTTCGTATATGTCTCCATCAGAGCTTACTGTATGTAAATTACTGCAGTGAGATGTTTAAAGAGGATATTTTCTGTATATTCAGATGGTGACATGCAGTAAACCCAGGGTTACTTTAGGTTATCAAAAGCTGATACGTCCTTGTGTTATCTCTCTGACACACACTTAGATATAGAGCCTCATCAGCCAATGAGGTGTTTAACCTTTGACCCCAAAATACAGATACATCACATCCTGTATTACTTTTGTGCAGTCTAAGTAGATAAGTTGATTATCTGTCTGTCTATACACACTGACAGTCAGTCACTCCATGCTGCCCTTCAAGCTGTGTCTGTTGACCTCCTGATCAGCCAGTCAGGATGATGGAGGGTGACTGTATGTGTGTGTGTGCGCACATGTGTGTATTTTGGGAGAGCACAGGAGCTGTATCTTCAGAGGAAAGTCTCTTTTTAACAAAACAAAGCAGTAATGCTTTTGATTTCATCCTGCAAATTACAATGTAAGTATTTGATACATGTGGGGTACCAGTGAGATATTTACTCGATAAGCATGAGGAAAGAAGTACATGAGGGGGTTACATATTTGTGTTTAGAAGGGTAGAAATAAATACTTTTTTAATGAACATGTTAAATATTTACAGCTCACAGACAGGGAACCAACAGGATTAGCATATATGTAGCTATGACAAGAAAAGGAGCCAAACTACAGTACATCTAGCACTTTAAAACACGTTTATTAAGTGTGAACATAATATGTAGACTTTCAAAGTGCACACACCTGAAAAAGAGTTTACAACCAGTGTATTTGGCCTCTTTAAAATCAGTTTTGATTGACTGGATTCAAAAAACATAAACATTAACTTTAATTTTATTTAATCAATAAAAACATAGACATATTTTATAGGTACAGTTGTAAGGTAGACAAAGGTTTAGCCAAATATTTTGTTTTCTCAGCTACATATATTACACACCTTATTAATAATAATTAAAATAAAAAGTACCCTATATTACTTTATTTATTTTTTTTACAGTGAAATTTACTAAAATAAAAAGTTTTTGGAAATATATCATCATTTTTAAAATAAATGATGCCATAACTTGTTTCATTGCTCTGTTGCCCCATTTCCCCTCTTTAACACAAAGTTGTTACCCTCTTATACTCTAACATCTTGTATACTTTCTTCCCCATATTCATCCCACATGGTTACCCAGTGGGTATTTTATTGATACCCCGTATATACTTAAATATTACATTGTAAATTGAGCTGTAATCTAAAGCGTTATCAGAAGACTCTCTCTTCTCATTATATTGAGGCTTATCTGAAAAAACATACATCACTTTTTCACATTTTTATTCTTTCTCTCTTTGTTCCTCCTCTTTACACTGAATACTGCAGTTGTTCAGGTTGATTTTCTGCAAAGGGTTGAAAAGGTCATTGAACTTGAGAAACTTTACATTATCATTGAAGTTCAGTGTGTTTACATAACCTATAGAAACCGGGAGTTGAATGTGAATGGCCTTTTTTTGTCGATCAATGAAAACCACAAAGAAAACAATTCTCCTGACCGTGCACTATGGTACTATACTGAGCTGTAAATGTTTGAATGATTGAGTGTGCAATTTATTTTCAGTCTTATTGTTCTGTTTGTCTTACAGTAATTATAACCAAAATGAAAATATTCTGGAAAGGTGAATACTATGTGATACTGTAGCCTAAATATGCAGAAATCAAACTATGACAAGAATGTTAGGGTGGTTTAAAAAAAAAAAAAGGCGAAAATGTCTGTGTGTTTGTACATTTGTGTGTTGGTTTGTTTGTTTATACGTGTGATTTAGTGCATGCAGTACTCTCTTCTGTAGCTGCTGAGAAACAGTACTGTTATCTCATGAAACTCCTTCTAATAAAGATGATCATCATTATTACACTGTCTTGTTATTACTCTGCTACTCTAATTATATGAGATTTTTACCTTTAAGCAAGGCACATTAAACAGATACTTCACTTCTATGTTATAATGAAATGAAAGACTGAAAATACAATTTATTTACGAGAAATTAGTGTCACGTTATGTTTGCCAAAATTATATGGACTTAAGATAGTCATTAGTACTAATGCTGGGGAGGGTTCAGCTTGTTTATAAAATAAAACATATTATCCCTTACAGCAAGGGTGTCAAACATATGGCCCCTGGGCCAGGACTGGCCCACCAAAGGGTCCAATCTGGCCCACTGGACTTTGGGTGAATATTGCAGGAGAGATGTCATTTATTCCATTTCTTTATAAAAGTAGTACTGAATGTAAAAAGTAAAATACTATATTCAGTTCAACAATACACGTGACTGAAGGTTTTGTCTGTAAGTTGTAATGCACATGTAATGACAGTAGACTGAATGCGCAAAAACTGAGACATATTTTTGGCAAATTGTGCTTCTTAAGACCCCTCAGGATGTTTATCATGTTTTATAAATGGATGGTTCATTAATTGTGAAAAGGGAAAAGATTGAAGGTGTTGTTATTCAAAATGGTTTTACTGGTCCGGCTCATTTGAGCTCATATTGGGTTGTATGTGGGCCATAAACTAAAAGGAGTTTGACACTCCTTCCCTACAGTCACAGAAAACTGCGACAACACTAGATAATGTTACATTGACTCTTGATGGAGCCTTTAGAGCCTGTTCCAAGTATTTAGTATTTGTGGAAAAACTACACATCTGTGTGAGATGATAGTAATTTATAGGCTTATTATTTTAAGGAGAACACACAAGCCAACAGTCTGACAGTGACATTGAACCAAAACAAATCAATAAGTAGGGCAGCCCAGGGCCCAGACGGGGCGTACTCTCAGTCAGCCCCTGACATAAGCTAGCAGAGAGGTGGATTTGTTTATCTTTGTTGCTTTGCTTTCTGATGTGGTTTTCATTTTGTAAATCAATCACGAATTGGGAAACTTAAAACAGTTTTTGTGCACATGACAAAGATTGATGTTGATATATGAGATATTGAACACCTCACATGCTGTAAAGAAATAATACTTTAAACAGAAATGTTCTGTATAAACTGCTTAGTTTTTTAAAACTACATTTACTTTAAGTTTGTTCCAACTTTCTGTCCAAGTTAAACACTTGAACTAAACTAGGACCCACAGCAAACTGATTGTACAGCCTGTTTCTTTGCTGATTTACCAAATTACGTGCATCTGGTCACAGAGTAAATGACCTTTGCCATTACTGTGCTCATCTAGTTTCATTATGTCATGCAAGACTGGTCTTCCTTTAGCTGTTGCTTTATGAGTACTGAATACTGCTGTTATGAAAAAGCAGCTTCATTATTTTCTCATCAGCCTGATATTATACAGCAAAGCTTTAGAAACAAGTTTATGAATACATTTATTTCAATTTTAAAGAATTCATCTGGACTTTTTTAAAGCATGCTGTGTAGAGACACTCTGCTTTGAGTAGTAATTTTCCCTCACTGAAAAATTCAGAATATATGAATATTCAAATGTTTATTTCCCTCAAAGGTTTAACTGCTAGACACAAAGTGTTTCTTGCTTCGTTTCTCATCTTATATGTGCACTGGAGGTTTCAAGTTTCCATGTCACACTAACTGTGATGTATTAAAATCATCTCTTATGTTCATGTTAAAGTTAGATTTAAGTTACAGAAAAACTTTCCTCATTTAGAAATGTGTCAAACTTTGCACAAACATTATTTGGCACAGTGAAGGTCAAACACAAAAGTAGCTACATTTTATGTTTTAATCTTGACTTTGCCTTCGAATTAGTAGTTGTAGAAAACCTTTGATCCGAAAAACTGAGCACACACACATATTTTCAGCTGTGCAGAGGAGAAATTGCTTAAAAATCAATAGTCAATACATCAATACATGCTCTGAATACATTTTGCAAGAACAGTCACACATCGCTGATTAGACAAACTCCACCGTTCTGCTGCATGACCTCATACATCCAGCAGAGGAGGTGAAGAGGGGGGGCTGGACAGCCGAAGACCTGTCCTGCCAAGGGCCATGAGCCAAAAAGGGCAAAGTGCAAAATAGCAGCTGAGTAAAGGAGGGGACAGAGATCACGAGAACTGTGACACACACTTGCTTAAAAACACTTCAGCAAGTCTCTCTCAGTGGGACTCATCGATTGAAACTGTGCCTCTCACCTCTGTGGACTGCTGACTGAGCCTGAGGCTAGAAGACTGTGTGAGTATAAATAAGACGATGTTTCATGGATGTCACGTCTGTCTGACACATCTGTATCTGACATCTGTCACCTTCATGATTTCATTTTTCTATAGCTTTGTACAAGTTGCAGTTTGAAAAATGACTCCGTGACGGATGAAAAATCTCTTACAAACAAGAAGCAAACAAACAGGAGAAAAGGATTAGGTTTTAAATTTATTCTGAAGGGAAGTTGTGATTCAGTCGGTTAATGTTTGTGAACAACATTTAGTCTTAGAAAACTGGAAACTTTTAGCAAAGAGAAAATGGAGAAAAACAGAAATCAAAGTTTCTAAACAACCCATGAGAAACCTGCTGGGTGATGGTAAATGAACTGTACTTATATAGCGCCTTTCTAGTCTTCTGACTACTCAAGGCGCTTTTACGCTACATATCTCATTCACCCATTCACACACACATTTATACACAAACTGCATTGGCTACCATGCAAGGTGTCAATTGCTCATCATTCACACACCAATGGCACAGTGTTCGGGGGCAATTTTGGGTTCAGTATCTTGCCCAAGGACACTTTGATGCACAGACTGGAGGTCAAACCGATCTTCTGACCCAAAGCCGCCTGATGATGTGATGTGATGACATGCACATTATGTTTTTCAAACAGATCCAACAAGATTAATTGAAATTCATTCAGAGTTATTACTTATTACTGTTCTTGAAATTAGTTGAATCGTACTTAATTCCTGTTTAAATGAAAACTTTTATTTTCTGATCCGATCCAGTGTGTCAGATTACTGCTACTCTATTTACAGAATATGACAGATATTGCATATAATATGCATAACTATGTTTCCATTAGTGTATAATCACCTGAAAATAAGAATCATTATGTTTTTGTTACCTTAGAAAGAGCCTATCTACAGACACCGCAGGTCCTCTTCCACAGAGTCTGCCATGTTTCTACAGTAGCCCAGAATGAACAAACTAAACACTGGCTCTAGATATGGCCTGTTACGTTCCTCACATGTTTAACACCCACCACAGTTTCTCCTTCCTGGAACAGCAATGGACTGACTAAGAGATGGAGGTTTTGGAGAGGAAGTTTTTCCTTGGCAATGTGTTTGGTCATGGTGACCATTATTGGGTCTCTGTAAATAATACAGTATAGACCTGCTCTATGTGTCATGAGACAACTTCTGTTATGATTAGGTGCTATATAAATAAAATTTAATTTAAAGTTGTTCATTATAGGCACATAAGAGGAACGTTATACAGGCTGCAAGTTTGTAAGAGACCAAGCAAGATCCTTCAACCTCAACTTACCCCAACCATGCAAACAATACTGGCTGATCTACTAAAAAACATGTTTTTCTTCAGCTCCTTATCTGCCATCTCATTTTCCGCAGACACATAATGTATAATCTGTATATCTGCGTAAAGGCAATCATCTATATTGACATTTCTCCTGAAGAGTGATCAAACAGCACAGATTAGAAATTAAGGTTACTCTGTGTCTTTTACCCCTGATCACAATGCATCCTTCAGTCTTCTGTGTATTTTTATCTATAGCGTGTGCACTTTCACAGAGGACAGATCGGACGGCTTTATCATTTGTTTACATTGTTTAGCTTCAGATACGCTGACTGGTGATAACCCTCTTGTTATGGAAAAGCACTGCAGGTAACTTCAGTTCAAAGACCCTGAACTATATGTTTTTTGCATTCAGACCAGGAGCTTGTGCACTTTATCAGTTTGGGATTCACATGAGTAAGCTCACCTCCTTGAAGACTCATCAGGAATATTAATGCTTTTTGGCATGAGGCAACCTGCCAGCAATGGGACTGTAACCTCGTTTAATCTCTCAATGCATCATTTAAGACTTGAAAACTTCAACAAAGGGTACATTCATAGTAAATCACAAAAAACTTTTGCTGCACTGCCCTCCTTGGGTTGAAAGTTTTGAGCATGTTGCAGCTACAGTACGTCCAGTGATGTCACAGTACTTCAAGGTGATGAAAACACCTGATTTGGCATCACTTATCGGCAGAGTCTCGATCCACAGAGGGTAAAACACCTGCTTTAAGTGATCTAGTAGAACTGATCCAGGGTTACGTTTAGGGCTTTTATGTTTCTTGCATCCATAACGGCCCAACAAACAAAAGGCTAGATGGGGGCAAACACAAACAAGGCGGTTTTAATCAATGCAGGTCTTATTAGCATTTAATTTCCATAATTTGCTTCCTCAGGGAAGCAAGACAGTGTCTGTGAGACTAACCTCCAACTTTGATATGCACAGGATTATCCACCTGATAGTCTGGAGTGTTGTGGCGTGGTCCAGTGGTAACCATGACGACAGCAGAGCCACCTAACGGACTATGTCGCAGAAATGTCAAGACCCCTGAGTCAGATGAGGTCTCCAATCCTGGTACAGTCAAAAATAAATTGATAGACTCATCTGTTATAGAAAATCTGAATCTGTTACTGTGTCGTATTGTGTTCTACTGTGTTGCTTTGTTGGGAGTAATTGATTTTGCTTTTCTTCATTTACAATTTGTAGGATTATGTGTGTGTATCTGCACGGAATATTATATATATATATATAAATAATAATTCAGATGTGATATGTACAATATTTTGTACTGGTTGATAATCTTATTTATGTTTTTTCTCTCGATAGCAAGAGGCAATAATAATCTACAAGAAGAAGATCTAAGACAGTGGCAGAAACATGCACAGGTAACTCAGAGCTAAGAGGCTGTGAGGTGATACGATGCAACTTGTTCTTGAAGGCTATAAACTGAGGGCTAAAGCAAACATTTTATCCTGTCTGTGCTTCTGCAGAATGTGAAGGTGAAAGTCCTGGAGCAGGTCCAGGATCAGCTCAGTGATATACTCGACAAAGCTCTGACTGAGTCTGTCCAGCCTTTTACCCAACTCCAGCCAACAGTTAATGGAAAAACGAACAAAAAACCCTTATCCAGGTGAAGAGGAGGAAGGGACT